>MDKI01213776.1:0-50489 GCA_005239505.1 Nicotiana paniculata | reverse complement strand
TAAGTTTCAGATTTTAGTTCTAGAATCTCAGTTTCAAGTGGATGAACCTGGTTCAACAAGTCATTTTTTTTCTTTTCAGATTCACTGACTCTGATTTCCAGGTTCATGCCCTTTGATTTTATCATTGCACATTCTTTAGATAGTTTATCCTTCTCTTTGGTTGTTTCCTCAGAATCATCTATGAAATCAAGTAGCACCTTAGAGAGTTTTTCCTTACATAGGAACTTTACTTTGTTTTTAAGATGGGAGATACTTACCTCTGGTTCTTCATGTGATTCCTTGTTAGATTCTCCAATAGTCATGAGCGCCTGATCTTCAGTCTCCCCATCTTCTGAGTCTTCATCTGAACTTTCCCCCAAGCAACAACCATAACCTTTGTTGTGGTTTTCTTGGGTTGGACCTGTTCCTTCTTCCTGTTCCTTCTCTCATATCTCTCTTTCCATTCTACTTCCCACTGAGGACAATTTTTAATGAGATGGTTAGTCTTACCACATTTATAGCATCCCTCGTTGGTTGGACTTTCTGGAGATTTTGCTTTGTTGTAGTTTCCTCCTCTAGAGATGCCTTTCTTCCTCATGAGAAAGTTTCTGAATTCTTTGGTGATCATGGCCATCTCATCATCTTCCAGATCTGCTCCCTCAGTTATTCTTAGTGCTAGACTCCTCTCCTTCTTTGTACCATCCATCTTCATTGTCTTCCTTCTCAGTTCATAGGCAGTGAGGTTTCCAATCAGCTCATCCAATCTCAGGGTTGCCATATTTTTAGATTCCTGGATTGCAGTAATTTTGCTTTCCCAAGAAATAGGCAAAACCCTTGTTAGGATCTTCTCAACCTTGTCCTCTTCAAGAATGACTCTTCCAAGAGACTTCAGTTCATTAGTCAAGGTTGTGACTCTTGTGTACATCTCTTGGATAGTCTCTCCTTCTTTCATAGTGATGTTTTCATACTGAGAGTATAGTAGAGTGCCTATTGACCTTTTTACCTGAGGTGTTCCTTCATGGGCTACTTGCAAGGTATCCCAAATCTCTTTGGTAGTGGTGCAGCTTTGGATTCTGCTGTACTCGTCTGGACCTAGTCCACACACTAGCCACTTTTTGGCCTTTGCATTCTTCTCCCATTTCTTCAGATCCTCAGCAGTGCAATCAGCTCTAGTCTTTGTTATATGTATACCTTCAGCAGTCTTCATCATGGTAGCTAAAGGACCATCAGTGACTATGTGCCAGAGTTCATAGTTTTCTCCAATTAGGTAATCCCTCATCCTATTTTTCCACCAAGAGTAATACTATCCATTGAAGAGTGGTGGCCTTGCAGTTGATTGACCTTCCCAATTTCCAGGTGGTTCACTCATCTTGATCTTCTCTAAGGTGTTAGCCTTTCAAGGATAACCTGCTCTGATACAAATTGATGTTTTAGAAGTCAATACCTCACAAGAAGATACGTTAATTTGTGTGGTACCCAATTTTCGAATGATGTCTCAATAGAAGAACCTGGTTTTTCTTGATGTATTTAATTCTACTGTCGCGGAATATTAAAAGCAATAAAGTAAAAGCACAAGGATTTTTACGTGGAAAACGCCTGGCTCAAAAGGTGAAAAAATCACGACCTACTCCTCAGTAAGATTTGCTCAAACACTTCACTAAAAACTCTGATCCAAACGGACTTACAAAATAAACTCTTATGTAATCCTAGGACTAACTCTAATCCCTTTGTAATAACTAGCCCCTAGCTAATTTCTACAAGCTTCAAGTAAACTCTAACTTGAATAACGCGTACCCATTATAATTGCTTCTATGAAAGCTGAAAGATACAATATAAAAACTCCTACTACAATCAACTAGACTCAATAATCAATCAGATGGAACTGGTTCTTCTAGTTGAACTGTAGCCTTTTAATCGCACAATGATTCTTCTAGCAAAATAACTCTGGGAACTTTGCTTTCAGACTTTGATTCACTTCAGCTTTTGTGCGTGTCAAATTCCAGCAGAAATATGTCAAGTATTTATAGAGTTAGTTGAGCTTGTCGTCAAATTCTAGTCCAACTCTACCTGGGTGAACATAATTCGTACCATACTCAACTTCCTTTTTTTTGTTACTTTCCTTGCTGAATTCGACTTCAATTATCTCATCAGTTTGCAACCTTTTTGCATTAGGAGACAATCTCTTGGTTCATTGATATTTCTCATTCACATATATCTCCTATGCATATACCGTTCATGTGCAAGATATTCAGTTCAAGATGTGTGCTCTGATGGACCTGGTTCAACTGGTCAGTCATTTGTCAATCTTCAAAACTATGCAGTGACATGGGTCAACAAAAATATTTTTTCCGAAGTACCTAACGCGCTTTAGTCCCCTTATCTTTCCGCGTAGCTTCAAATAATTCCCTTACTAGTACCACATGCATAATTCCCACTTTATCTCGCCGCATGCACATCAATACACCACCCGCACATCTATATCATAACACAATAATCAACTCGCACCACTCGTGCCCATATGCCACAACATTGCCAAAATAAGCAATACCGATGCCACCACAACACATATCCCACGGCTCAAACCACAATGTATATAAGAATCTCAATAAAAACAAAATGAAGGGGAAGTAACTCAACAAGACATATATTCCAATAATCAACGACTTCAACCACAAACATGTGAATAGCTCTCAATAACTACAACTTCAATAAACTCAACAATAAGGGTATTTTCATGAAATGACAACTTCAAATTCAAATACATAACATAAGCTGAACAAATAAAGATATGGCATAAAATATCACTACAAATAAATGCATGAGAATGACTCAACAATGAAAAAGATAGCATGTAATAACAACTACTAATAAATGCCTATAAAAGTAACTTCAACAATGAAAAATAGAACATGTAATAACAACTTCAATTAAAGAATGTAAGAATAAACTTGACAAAGAAAGATAGAACGAATAATAACAACTTCAATTAAATGCTTATATGTAACCCAAGAGTCTAAACAAATCAAATTTCACATATAAGCCTATATACACACTCGTCACCTTATGTACACGTCTTCCACATAATTCAAATAGTATAACTGAACGCAATCCTAAGGGGTAGTTTACCCCACATAAAGTTAGGCAAGATACTTACCTCAAGTAGGCCAAATCAACACTCAAAAATGACTTTTCCGTAAAAATTCGCCTCTGCACAACTCAAATCTAACTAAAAACTACTTAATATCATCAAACAACACAAGAGAAACCAATTTTGATTAATAAAGCTAAGATCTTTACCCAATTCTCCAAAAATCAAAAATGTCAACCCCGGGCTCGACCAGTCAATGCCTGAGTCAAATGGTAGATCTCGACTACCCATAAACCTACGAGTCCATATATGGTTTTTATTTTCAAGCCCGAGTCCAATTCGACTCTCAAATCTCAAATTTTCATTTATCAAAACATAGACAAAATTCCCGAAATTTCTCTTAGATTCTCATGAATTATAGGTTAAAACTCACAAATAATCATGTAATATAACTGGAAATTGATCAAGTTGTTCATGTGTAGAAATCGCAATTGCGACCCCGAGTTCCTAATTGTGAACACTCGAAAATGCGAAGAATAGCTTGAAAATTCAGCGTCTGACAACCTAAGGAAATGTCACAATTGCGACATTGAATTCGCATTTGCGAAGTCTGTCTCTTCCGCGAGTGCGACCAATTTGTCACGACCCTAATTCTCCCTCCGTATGATTTCATGATGGCAACTAGTCTCAAATACAAGGTAAGCCTAACATACATGTAACATTTAATAGAGAAAATAAAAAAAATTTCAAATTACTCAACAACTATCATAAAAAGACTATGCAACCCAACAAAACAAAACTCCTAAAATCAACTTATGCCTAGTCACAAGCTCTACAAGAGTATACTGATCATCCCTATACAATAGTATCTATAATAAGGGAAAATGAAATAGAACCAAGTAGAGGGTAACTCCGAGGCGTGCGAATGCCAGCAGGTATACCTTGAAGTCTCCAAATCCGAGCTCGACTCACTGGTGCCTGGGCTGGTAAGAGATACCTGGATCTGCACAAAAGATGTGCAGAAGCATAGCATGAGTACCCCACAACGGTACCTAGTACGTATCAAGCCTAACCTAAGTAGAGTAGTGAGGATGTCAGGTCAAGATCCTACTGGAATAAATAAGAAAACTGAAAGGTATATATGACGATATAATAATGGAAAACAATGGAATGATACAATGATGAAATATAACAAGAATAGCTAAACTGAACTAAGACAATTAAGACATCACTAAGAAAACAAAGAATAAAATGGAAAGGAAACAACGCAAACAAAACACATGTGATGTAATTGAAAGGTATCAGCGAGAATCAATACCGAGGTGCCACCTCGTAGTCTCATTTCAGAAATCAAATCACACTCTTTTGTTATATCTCCATAGGAGCCTTGCATTTAGTTTTAAAAGTCATTTTCCCGAAATATCTAACCCCGTTTTATCCCACCTTATTATATCGTGTGTCTTCAAGTAGTTCCCCTACAAAAACACGCGTATAAAGCGCACCTTATCTCACCTCATAGATTTCAACCCTGAATTCTTATACCGCCGCATGCGTATCAATATCACAACATATCAAAAATGGAACGTCAAGTGCCCAATATCACAACTTGCCAAAGAAGTCAACAATAATAGTGTTTCCACAATAAATAGCCCATGGCTCAATCACAACAAGAACAAGAGTCTCAACAATAGCAACCGAAAGTGAATAAATCAACAAGAATGGTATTTCAACAAATTACAACTTTTACTCAACGTGAATCATGGCCTTTATAACTCCAATACCAAATTCAACATTGAGATAGTTCAAAAAATAACAACTTCCAGCAAAGAACTCAACTGTTAAATAATGAATAAAGAATAGAGAGAGCACTAATTTCAATTAAACATGTAAAGACAATTATCAAGTAAGAGATAAGACAAGTATTAACAATGTCAATTAAATTATGTGAAGATAGAATAAAGATGATGGATATAACATATTATTGCAACTCAATTAAAGGCATGAATGGAATCTTCATAGCTAAAACCGATCGATTTCCACATTTAGCCCCTGTACACACACGTCATCTTTTGTACACGACTTCCACAAATCAAAATTAAAACGAAACAACACCAATCCTAATAGGTAATTCCTCCAAACAAAGTTAGGCAAGATACTTACCTCAAAACACGCTAATGCAATCCACTAGTAAGCCTTCCACGAGATTACCCAACTCTTAACGACTCGAATCTAGCCAAAACCATTTCATACCATAAATACAAACTAGAGGAAGCTATTCCGAAAATTAAGTTGCAATATTTAAAGAGAAATAAAACGTAAAATCAAAATGTCAACCCCAGACTCGCATCTCGGAACACGACAAAACACACAAAATCCGAACACCTATTCGATAACGAGTCCAACCATACAAAAATTAATCAAATTCTACTTCAAACCGCCTCTCAATTCACAAAATTTCAAAACTCAAATCACTAATTAAATGACAAAAATAACGATGGATTCATTTATAATAGCCAAATCCAAGTTAGAATCGCTTACTCTAATTATTTCCTTGAAAATCCCTTGAAATATAGCCCAAAAACGAGCACTCTAGGTCCAAAGTATGAAAATGAGATAAAACGCTCGAACACCCACTTTTCTGCCTAGCGGCTTTCGTTACTGCGACAATACAATCGCACTTGCAAACCTGCACCTGCGGAATATCCATCGCAGGTACAGTTCCAACTAAGGCCAGCCAACTCCGCTTCTACAGAGAAATTTCTCGCTTCTGTGAGCCCGCTTATGTTGAAACTACACCGCACCTGCGGTCCTTTGCAAGACGCTCCCAGTTCCGTTTTATGGAATAAAACCTCACGCCTGCGGATGCGCATCTACGCCCAGGTGTCCGCACCTGCGAACCAGCCCTGGGCTGGCCATATCTGCTTCTGCACCAAACCCTCTGCATGTGCGAACACACCAGAACAACAAAAACTTCAGCAAAACAACTAAGTCCAAAAAGGATCTGATTCACATCCAGGACCCCGGGACCCCGTCCAAATATACCAACAAGTTACAAACACACAGCGGACTTACTCGAGACCTAAAATCACATCACACAACATCGATTCTACGAATCGTAGTCCAATTCAAGCCTATTAATAATATGAACATCGGACTTCCGAAACTAACGCCTGTTCATACCAAAATAACTCTAATTTTCCTCAAATTCACACACAAATCATAAATGACATGTCAGACCTATTCCCGATCAAACTTCTCAACCTTCTAAACCTTCAACTTCCTAACATTCGCCAATTCAACTCGAAACAACCTACGGACCTCCAGATCAATATCCGGACATGCTCCTAAGTCAAAAATCACCACATGAAGCTATTAGAATAAAAAAAACTCCATTCTGGAGTCGTCTTAAGAAAAGTCAAACTACAGTTAACTCTTATAACTTAGACTTCCAACTTTGGGACTAAGTGACCTATTTGGTTCCGAGACTCAACTGAACCACAATACACCCCCGGCAAGTCACATAACAACAATACAAAAATAGAGGAGGCAATAAATAGGGGAACGGGGCTAAAATACTCAGAACGACCGGCCAGATCATTACACTCTCCCCCTCTTAAAACAAATGTTCATCCTCGAACGAGTATAGAGACATTCCTGAAGTGGTGAAAAGATGAGGATAACAGCTACACATATCATTCTTGGTCTCCAAGTCGCTTCCTAGAGTGGTTGACCCCTCTATTGAACCTTCACTGATACAATGCTCTTTGACCTCAACCTTCAGACATGCTTGTCCAAAATGTCCATCGGCTCGTTAACATAAGATAAGTTCTTGTCCAACTAGACTAAGATGAAATCTAACATATGGGACGGATCACCATGATACTGCCGGATCATAGAAATATGTAATACCAGATGAGCCGCAGTTAGACTAGGTGGCAATACAATCTTGTTGGCCACCTGACCAATCCTCTCAAGAATCTCAAAAGGTCCTATTATCTAGGGCTCTAGTTTCCCTTCTTCCAGAACCTCATAAAACCCTTCATGGGAGAAACCCGGAGCAAGATGCGCTCTCCAACAATGAATACAACATCGTGAACCTTCAGATCCGCATAAATTTCTATCTAGATTGGCCTGTACGAAGCTGATCCTAAATCAACTTAACCTTTTCCATAGAATCCTAGACCAAGTCCGTACCGAATATCCTAGCCTCACTCGGCTCAAACCAACCCACTGGAGACCAACACCGCCTCCATACAAGGCCTGATACGGAGCCATCTGAATACTTGATTAGTAGCTTTTGTTGTAGGCAAACTCCACATGCGGCAAGAACTGATGCTAAGGACCCCAAACTCCATGACAAAGACACAAAGCATATCCTCCATTATTTGAATAGTGCGCTAGGACCTTTTGTTTGTTTGATAGTGGAATGTTGTACTCAACTCAACCAATGTGCCCAACTCAAGCTGTACCACCTTCCAGAATTGCAATGTAAACTGTGTACGTTGATCTGAGATGATGGATACCAGCACACCATGAAGTAGGAAAATCTCGTAAATATAGACTTGGGCTAGCTGCTTTTAAGAATAAGTAGTCACTACCAGAATGAAATAAGCCAACCTAGTCAACATATCCACAATCACCCATATTGCCTGAAACATTTTATGAGTCTATCTGAGACTAACAATGAAATCCATCGTAAATCACTCCCATTTCCACTCGAGAATCGCAAGCCTCTGAACTAACCCACAGCCGCTGATGTTAATACTTAACCTCCTGACAACTTAGACACGATTCTACATACTCCACTATGTATTTCTTCATCGTCCTCCACCAATAGTGCTGCCTCAAGTCATGATACATCTTAGTGGCACTCATATGAATAGAGTACCGCAAATTACGGGCCTCATGAAGAATCAACTCACGTAAACCCATAGCTGGCCCTGTATCCGTAGCACACCATCATCCCCAATAGTAACATCATTTGCATCGCCATGCTGGACCGTGTCCTTAAGGAAAAGAAAATAGGGATTGTCATACTGACGCTCTCTGATACGATCATATTAAGAATACTGAGAAACAACACAAAGCAGACCTCGACTCGACTCTGAAACATCCAATCTAACAAACTGGTTGGCCAAGGCATGGACATCCAATGTTAATGGCCTCTTTGCTACCAGTAGATATTCTAAGCTACCCAATCTCTCCGCCTTTCGACTGAAGGCATCGACCACCGCATTGGCATTCCTGGGATGATATAGAATGGTGATATCATAGTCCTTAAGCAACTCTAATCTTCTGCGCTGCCTCAACATAAGATCCTTCTATTTGAACATATATTGTAGACTCCGATGGTCAGTATAGACCTCACAAGGGACCCTACCATCTTGCATCAACACCGCGCCGAGTCCAACATATGACACATAATAATATATAGTGTAAGACCCCGAACGTGTAGGAAATACCAACAGTGGGGCTGTAGTCAAAGTAGTTTTGAGCATCGAAAGCTCTCCTAGCATTCCTTGGTCCATTTGAATGGAGCTCCCTTCTGGTTCAATCTGGTCATAGATACAACAATAGATGAGAAACCCCTCTACGAAACAATGGTACTACTTTCCAAACCGAGAAAACTTTGGATCTCAGTAGGTGAAGACGGCCTGGGCCAATCTTCACCGCTTCAATCTTCTTATGATCTACGTTGATTCCCTCACTTGACACCACATGACCCAAAAATGCCACTGAATCAAGCGAGAATTCAAAATTTGAAAATTTTGCATGAAACTTCTTTTCTCTCAAGGTCTGGAGCACAATCCTTAAATGCTTCTCACGATCCTCCTGGGTCTGGGAGTACACCAAGATGTCGTCAATAAACACAATGATGAATGAGTCAAGATAGGGCTTGAATACAATATTCATAAAGTGCATGAATTTTGCTGGGGTGTTGGTCAGCACAAATGATATCACAAGGAACTCGTAGTGACCATACCGAGTCTTAAAAGAAGTCTTCGGAATATCCAGATTATGAATCTTTTGCTGATGATAGACTGACCGAAAATAAATTGGAGAACACCATAGCACGCTATAGCTTATTAAATAAGCCATCAATGCGTGGCAGTGGATACCAAATTTTCATTGTAACCTTGTTCAACTGTCGATAATCAATGCACATGCACGTAGAGCCATCTGGCTTCTTTACAAAGAAGACCGGAGCACCCCAAGATGACATACTAAGCCGAATGAAAAACTTATCAAGTAACTCTTTTATCTACTCCTTTAACTCCTCAACTCCGCTGGGGCCTTACGATATGGTGGAATAGAAATGGGCTGTGTGCCGGACAATAAGTCAATACCAAAATCGATATCCCTATCAGGTGGCATGCCCGAAATATCTCCCGAAAAAAATATCTGGATAGTCTCTCACTACGGGAAGTTACTCAATGTTAGAAGTATCAACACTGACATCTCTCACAAATACTAGATATGCCTCACACCCTTCCCAACCATCAGTTGTTCCTTAAGGAAAGACACCACCCTTCTAGGAACAAAATCCAAAGTACCCCACCACACCAACCGCGGTAAACCTGACTTAGCGAATGTCACCATCTTGGCGTGATAATAAAGAATAGCATGATAGGGCAACAAATAGTCCATGCCCTATTTAATAAAGATCTAGAGCAGCCAGGAGTAGCAGCAAGGGTTGGGACGGAGAAGGATCTTCATGCAAAAGAACTCAGGCAACAAAATCGCAACTCTTAGATGGGGATGCGACTGAATTATGTTCTGCCAAGTCATCGAGATGGTAAAATAGTCATTCAAATTGGTGAAGAAGATGTAAGTAAGATAAATGAACATTGGGTGGCTGCTTTGATTGGGTATGTGCTTGGTGATGCTCCGTATGAGAAATCTATGGAAACTTATGTAAACTCTGTGTGGGATTTTGTAACCAAACCCCAGATTCTATATCGCAAAGATGGGTACTATGTGTTTTGATTCACAACAGCTGAGGAAAGGGATCTTGCAATGAAAGCAGAGCCTTATTCGTATCACAACAAGCCATTTTTTTACAGAACTGGGAAATGGATTTCCATTTTGATCTTAAGAGTATAACTACAATTCCTTTGTGGATTCATTTCCCTAGTTTACCTGTTGGATACTGGACTATGAGGCTAAAGGTTTGAACAAGAAATGGTAAGCTATGAGCAAAGGTTGACACAAATAAGGTAGAGATTGGAATGTACTCAAGCCAATCTGGTTGTTGATCCATTCAACCAAATTCTGATAGAACATGAAAAACAAATTATGCATGAATTGCAGAAATGGAGTACTATAGAGGAGAGGATCTGAGGCAGAAGTCTAGAGTAACATGGATTGACTATGGTGATTCAAACTCTAAATACTTCTATGCGAAGTTGGAAATTAGAGCCAGTAAGAATACTATCACTACTGTGTATAATGATATGAGAGTAAACATCACTAATTCAAAAGTTGTGGAAAAAGAGTTCACTAACTTTTTCACACAACTAATGGGGAAAGGCACTGGGTTAAAGCCATGTCCAAATACCAAATTTATTAAAGCAGGAGATTGTCTAACACTACAACATCAGCAGGAGTTAATGAAAGAGATAACACATGAAGAGTTGGGTGAAGTAGTGAGAGATATGCCAAATGACAAAGCTCCTGAGGTGATGGCTATCCTATAGAATTCTTTACTAAGCATTGGATGACAGTGAGGCAAGACATCTATGAGGCCGTTTCATTCTTCTTTCATACTGGTAAAATGAAGCCAGTGTGGAGCTACATAGACATCACCCTGATACCTAAAGTCCCAGTACCTAAAAAAGTTAAAGATTATAGGCCTATTGCTTGTTGCACTACTATGTATAAAATAATTGCCAAGATTCTGACTAGAAGAATCAAAAGAGTAATTGAGATAATTATTGGGAAGTCACAGTCTGCTTTTATAGAAGGAAGGAGTATTATTGATAATATCCTATTTAGCCATGAGCTATTCAGGGCTATAATAGGAAAGGTCTGTCTCCTAGGGGTTTTCTCAAGGTGGATATAAGAAAGGCTTATGACTCATTGGATTGGCAATCTTAGATATATGCTCACTGACCTTGGCTTTCCATAGAAGTTCATCAATTGGGTAATGGAATGTGTGTCAACAGTGTCCTACTCTTTAGTACTCAATGGTGGCCTTACCAAGCCAAGAGAGGGATTAGGCAAGGGGATCCAATGTCTCCCTATCTATTTGTTATTGCAATGGAGTACTTACAAAGAGAGATGAGCCAATTTTCCACCTTAAAGGAGTTCAAATACCACCCTAGTTGCAAAAAACTAGGGGTGACACATATTTGTTTTAATGATGATTTGTTAATGTTTTGCAGGGCAGACTCATTTTTAGTAAAAACAATGCAGGAAGCCTTTAATAGGGTTTCTGCTGCATCTGGATTGCAGGCTAATGCAGACAAGAGCTCAATGTATATAGCTGGTGTTCCACAGAATATCAAGGAGCTATTACTTGATCTTACAGGATTCACAGAGGGGTCTATCCCCTTTAAGTACTTGGGGGTCACACTGTCTACTAAGAAGCTGAACATACATCAATGCCTGCCACTAGTGGAAAGGAATACTGAAAGAGTAAGATGCTGGTCATCTAGGATTCTATCTTATTCTGGAAGGATACAACATATTAAATCTATTTTGTTTGGAATACAAACATACTGGGCTGAAATTTTCCTATTGCCTAAGAAGATCATGAAGATGATAAAGACCATATGCAGGAAATTTCTTTGGACTGGATCAAATACCATTTCAAGGAAAGCATTGATAGCATGGGATAATATCTATCAACCAAAAGTTGCTGGGGGATTGAACATCATCAATATGAGGATTTGGAATAAAGCTGCAATTCTGAAACATTTATGGCATTGACAATGAAGAAAGATGTATTATGGATCAAATGGGCATACCGTTATTACATAAAGAATGAAGACATAACATCAATAGACACACCTAAGACACCAACATGAAAATCATAGAGGTAAGGAGAGACTTGGTGCAGATGAACTCAGTACAAGGCAGTCTCATTTCAAATCTGACAGACTTGGTGAAACAAGGCAAGTTCCAAATACAAAGAGCTTATATCCAGATGATGCCTCATTTTCCAAAAGTTGATTGGAAAAGCATTCATTTACATGCACAGATTCATCTGATTCAAATTTCACCTATGGTTGGCTATTCATCAAAAGATAGAAACTGTGGACGGACTAATCAAGTTTGGAATCCAAGTTCCACTATATTGTGTATTCTATGCAAGTACTGTGGAAACATTTCATTATCTCTATTTTGGCTGTCCAAACACTAGCAGATTATGGGACAGAATACTGAGATGGCTGGGAGTTACAAGGCAAATTGGAAGATGGCATGATGAACTAGTGTGGATCAGTAGCATAGCAAAAAGGAAGAATTGCAAAGAAGGTATCATCATAACAGCATTTGTGATGGTAGTCTATTGTATTTGGCGTGAAAGAAACTCCATCAGATTCAACAAGGGTAGATACAAGGTGGATGAGATATGCAAAGAGATTTCCATACCCATGCACATACAAGGGAGATCAAAGATGTGGCAACAAGCATTGCAAAGTTTAAACAATTTACCTTAGGAGTAGCTTGTAATTGATGATAGTGTTTTTCTATAGTTAATTCTTGTAATAGTGACTAGGAGATTGATGGTCAGCATTAATCTGACTTTGTAAAGATAGTTTTTTGATGAAATGAAATGTTAGTTTTATCAAAACATATATATATATATATATATATATATATATATATATATATATATAGTCCATTCCGTAAATAACATCAAAGTCTACCATACTGAGCAATAATAGATCAACTATTGTCTCAAAACCAAAAAGAACAACTAAACACAACGAATACACACAGTAAACAACAATGGAATCTCCCACGGGCGTGGACTCATAGACATGAGAACTCGAAAAATCACAGGATATACCCCAATACAGAGCAAAGTAAGATGATACAAATGAATAAGTGGAGCATGGATCAAATAAGACGGATGCATCTTTATCAAAAACCGAAACAATACCTGGGATAACTGTGTCTGATGCAACTGCCTCCATCCTACTCGGAAGAGCGTAATATCTGGCTTCACCTCTGCCTCTAGGGATACCCCAACCCGCCTAAACTCCACCCCTAGCTGGGTGAGAAGGTGGAGTGAAAGCTGGTGCGGTAACCACAACCTGAGACATCTGGGGACCTTGTGGAATACGTGGAGCCTGAGTAGTCTGTGGAGGTGAACCCCCGCGGAGTCTGGGGAAGTCCCTCACCGTGTGATGGGTATGATCACACTCAAATCAAGCCATCGAAAGACGTGGATACTACTAGCTCGGGCCTGGTCGGATGGACTAATCGCTGAAAGCACCCCGTCCAGGAGGTGCACTAGACAGTGGAGAGTCATAGGGGGTAACCTAGGACCTGGGAGTAGTCGGAAACGATATGAAGCTGGATGTTTTGAATGAACAGGATGGCTCACATAGCCTCTACCATGATGGGATGCAACTGGGGCACGACACCACTATATCAGAATCTCAAAACCTCTTGGACTCTTTGTCCTCTCTCTCTCTCGGCCCCACATATTGTTCAATCTCCATGAAATTTATACCACCTGCTGATATGGGGTATCAGCCTCCAACTCTCGAGCCATGCTGAATCTAATACCATAGTTAAGCCCCTCGATAAATCGGCAGACTCTCTCTCTGACTGTGAAAACCAAGGTAGGTGTATGTCTTGGACAACTCACTCAACCTGACAACATACTCTGATATGGTCATAGCACTCTGGCGCAACAGCTCAAACTCCGCGCACCATGCATCCCGAAGGCTCTAGGGAACAAACTCTCTTAGAAACATCTCTAAAAACAGAGTGCATGATAGTGAAGCTGCCTCAGTGGGGCTACCCTCCTCATAAGCCCGCCACAATTGGTATGCTGGTTCCGAAAGCTGGAAAGTAGTAAAATCAACCCCGCTCCTCTCCAATATACCCATGGTACGGAGAATATGGTGGCACTTCTCCAGAAAGCCATGTATATCCCTTGTAGCCAGACCGCTAAAAGTAGGAGGATGGTACTTCTTGTACCTCTCGAGTCTGAGCTACTCCTCCTGAGGTGTTGTTGCCCTAACATCGGGCTGAACTTGAACAACTGACTACGCTGGTATGACCTCTAGTACTTGGTCAAAATGGACTCCCAGCTCAGCGTACGAGCTGCGGGAGTTTGTGCTCCTCCCCAGCCTGAGATGTGGCCAGTGTAAGTGGAATCAACCCCGACTAAGCTAGAGTACCAAACATTTTCAACAATTGGGCGAGAGTCTCCTAAAATGCAGGGGTAGCAACAGTCGCCTCAGGTGCCTGCTGTCATGCCCCGAACATGGGGGCGAGACCGGCACCCGGTGCCTCACATATCCTTGCGTACCAACTTGAGACTTAGGGACTATGAACATATAATGTCATACTTTGGTCATGGGGACACATTGCCAGACAGTTGTGAAGAAAAATATAAAAGTGAATGGAAACTAACACTGAATAAACATCAATATAAATCTGGACCGACAAGGCCGTCATAACTACTACAGCTGGCAAACCAATAAAATATACATACAAGGCCTACAAGCCCAACATACTGCACTAACTGACATGATATGTCTATGAGCCTCTACTGATGGATGTAATATGAGCGTAACAGGGCCCCGACCTACCCATAACATATATACACAAGATGAACATAAAACTCTAGACCCGGCAACTCCGAAGGATGTGAAGCTTACCAGTCAAGCTGAACTTGGGCAACACCTACTGAGGAGGTCTACCCGTCTATCTGTCTGAACCTACACGCATGAAAGGCAGCGTCCTCGGAAAAAGGGACGTTAGTACAAAATAATGTATCGAGTATGTAAGGCAACAAAATAACTAAAAGTTTGAAACTGAACTGATAATATAATAACTCAAAGTAACTGGGAGTCAAAGATAATCTAAAGATATGCTTACCTGCTGATACTGAGTAAACTCTATCAATATAGTAAGAAAAATAGTTGTCCGGCCTAAGGCTCGGTATATATATGTAACTTCTCTGCCGTAGTAGGCTCGCTCATAGGCACTCGAACATAATAGGCTCTGTATCGAACTTGCCATTTGATCAGAGGTTGCCCACCTGCCCATCGATTACAGATCGATGGTAGTAAAAATACTGTAATATTGTATATATAGACTCTCTTATCTCTTGACTGGAAGAAGACAATAGTCAATTGAATATGAAGTCCCAATAAGGGATAATACTGTAGCTTAGGAGACTAGGATAATGTATATAAATTCGGGAGTATGAACTTCTCTTTATGCCTCATTATCAAAAATATGTAATTATGAGATCATGCCAAAATAACGGAAAGGTTTAGCCGTAACATAATTCAGCTGATTCTCTTGACAATCCCTTAAATACATGCCAATTGGGACAAAACACGTAACGGCAGATCGAAGTAGAAAAAAATCCGTATGATATTGTTGAGAAAGATTGCACCGTATTTCCTTAGAAATGAAAAATCTTACGTTGCTAAGTATTAAATAGTCTTGTATGAGATTTGATTCTAGCAAATCACGTATGTTACTTGTATGTAGTTATATATGATTTTGACAATTCACCAGCTCTAACCATTGTCAAATAACATATGAAATCTTTCTGAAATATATGATTGCATCTTCTAATATTAAGGGTATAGGCAAACATTAGCTTGCATGTGTTGAGAGAAATGGATATTATTATGCAAAGTTTTATCAGAAAGCTAAAGAGAATGTGAATCACTTTGTAGGCTTTAACAATGTGACACCTTGTTACATAGTATATGAGTCACTTATTGGATTTATTATCCAGTTCATGGGCTGCCACTTGGTGCCTTTAACGTTATCCAAATAAGTCACCTTTTCCTTAATTAAATCATTAATACCCCCACTAATCCAATACTTAACCAATTACCCACATAATTAAGAATTATCTCAAATTATTTAAAATACTACTTACTTTTAACACACTTTATACACCTTACTATCATGGTCATATGATATCTTGTACGAGACTAGTCCATAAATACTGGGTATTGTAGCTCAGACCGTATTTTATCCCATATTGTCAAACTTTGACGAAACTCATTTCCTCAATTTTCTTACCCTCTCACCTTCACGAATTTACTTGTCCCTTGTTTGAAATAACATAATACTTATAATCCCAAAATAATTTTGTTCCCAAGCTTATGTCGATTTATTTACGACGAAACTTTAATGTATAAAAATGCGGGATGTAACACCTCATTTTCGAGCTTTCATCAATTTATTTATGGCGTACTTTCATGTACAAAAATATGAGGAGTGACACCTGCCCTCAACTGGAGCTACTGTGGCTCCTTTATCGCATCTCGGGCAGGTGCTCTAACTGCACCACGTGCCCCTCCTCGGCCTCTGCCCCGGCCCCAGCCTCTCGCGGCTCTAGCAGGGGGCCTGGGTGTCTGATCGTCGAATTCAACAGCGTGTGTCCCCATCATATGTGAGCAAATAGAAAGACAAAGATTCAGTATTTCGAAGTCAATAGATTCGCACGATAAGGAATCAAAGAAGAGAAGTTTGCAAACAGTTCTATAGACTCTCGAAGATAAGTACAAGCATCTCTGTACCAATCTACGAGACTCTACTAAACCTGCTTGTGACTCTTAATACCTATGAACCTACAACTCTGATTCTAACTTTTCACGACCCCAATTTCCCTTCGTAGGATTTCATGATGGCACATAGTCCCTAAGACTAGGTAAACCTAACATACAAAATTTAACTGAGAAAATAAAAAAAAAACTTTCAAACTACTCAACAACTATCATAAAAGGATTCCGCAACTCAACAAAAAAAAACTCCAAGAATTTGGTGATGCCAAGTCACAAGCTCTACAAGAGTATATTGATCATCCCTGTACAATAGTATATAAAAAGGGAAAATTAAATAGAACTAGGTAGAGGGTGATTCTTGAGGCCTGCGGACGCCGACATGTATATCTAGAAGTCTCCAAATTCGCGTTGTACTCAGTGGTTCCTAGGCTGGTAAGAGGTACCTAGATCTTCACAAAAGATGTTTAGAAGTGTAGCGTGAGTACACCACAACGGTACCCAGTAAGTATCAAGCCTAATCTCAATAGAGTAATGACGAGGTCAGTTAAAGATCCTACAAGAATAAATAAGAAAACTGAACAAGTATATATGACAGTATAATAATGGAAAACAATGGAATGATACAATGAAGAAATATAACAAGAATAGCTACACTGAACTAAGGCAATTAAGACATCACGGAAGAAAATAAATAACAAAATTCCTAGGAAACAATCCAAACAAAACACAAGAACATAATTGATAGGTATCAACAAGAATCACTACCGAGGTATCGCCTCGTAGTCTCATTTCCTAAATCAAATCATAATGCATTTAGTTTTAAAAATAATTTTCCCAAAATAGGTACTTGCGTCTTAGCCTACCTTATCACACCACGTGGCTTCAAGTAGTTTCCCTACTAGCAACATGCATATCAATCCCACCGCATGCCTTTCAACCCCAAACCCTTATACCACCGCATGCGTATTAATATCACAACATATCACAAATCGCACCTCAAAATCCCAATACCAAAACTTACCAAAGAAGTCAACAATAGAAATGTTTCCATAATAAATAGCCCTTGGCTCTACCACAACAAGAACAAGAGTCTCAACAATAGCAACCGAAAGTGAATAAATCAACAAGAATGGTATTTCAACAAATTACAACTTTGCCTCAACATGAATCATGGCCTTTATAACTTCAACACCAAATTCAAGAATGAGATATTCCAAAAAAACAACTTCATGTAAGGAACTCAACGGTTAAATAATGAATAAGGAATAGAGAGAGAAATAACTTCAATTACACATCTAAAGACAATTAGAAAGTAAGAGATAAGAAAAGTATTAACTATGTCAAGTAAAGCATGTGAAGATAGACTAATGGTGATGGATATAACATATTATAGCAACTCAATTAAAGGCGTGAAAGGAATCTACATAGCTAAAACCGTTCAATTACCACATTTAGCCCGTGTACACACTCGTCACCTTGCGTACACGACTTTCACATATCACAATTAACACTAAGAAACATCAGTCCCAAGGGTTAGTTCTCCCCACACAAATTTGGGTAAGACACTTACCTCAAAACACCTTGACCAATCCACTAGTAAGCCTTTTCCTCCACACAAACTATATGAAGCTATTCCGAACAATAAAGTTGAAACCTTTAAAGAGAAATAAAAAGTCAAGTCAAAAGTCAACCCCGGACTCACATCTCGTAATGCGACCGAACTTACTAAATACAAACACCCATTCGATAACGAGTCCAACCCTACAAAAATAACTAAAATCCAACTTCAGGTTGCCTCTCAATTCTCAAAAATTTTGTATGAGAAGTTTCATAATTTTTCCTCAAATTTTCCAACTTAAATCACTAAATAAATTACAAAAATAACGATGGATTCATGTATAATAGCCAAATCTAAGTTGGAATCACTTACCCCAATGATTTCCTTGAAAATCCCTCGAATAATCGCCACAAACCTAACTCTCTAAGTCCAAAAGATGAAAATGAGATAAACCCTCGAACACCCCCTTTTCTGCCAACAGTTTTCGCTTTTGCGGCCAAACTGTCGCACATGCGACAATGCACCTGCGGAATATTAATTGCAGAGAAGTCCAGTGAACTCCGCTTTTGCAGAGAAAATTTCTCGCTTCTACGAGCCCGCTTCTACCGAAACTCGACCGCACTTGCAATCCTTTATAAGACCTTCCCAGCTCCACATCTGCGGAAGAAATCCTAACGCTTGCGGATGCTCATCTGCGCCAAGGTGTCCACACCTGCAAACCAGGCCTAGGCCAATCACCCTACCGTATTGCATCAGCACCACGCTGAGGCCAACACATTACGTATCACAATACATAGTGTAAGACCATGAACCCGTAGGCAACACCAACATTGGGGATGTAGTCAATGCATCCTTGAAATTTTGAAAGTACTCCTCGCATTCCTTGGTCCATCTGAACAGAGCTCCTTTTTGAGTCAATCTGGTCATAGGTGCAACAATAAATGAGAAAGCCTCTATGAAACGACGGTAATTGTCACGACCCAAAACGATGGGTCGTGACGAGCACCGGTACCTTACTCCACCGACTACCAACATAACGTATCCTTTCGCATCATACTGTCATAGATAACTAAGTTGGATAGGCTGCCGTGAGATAAGTAGAATACAACATGTAATACCAATTTATACATAAGACATACGGGCCTATAAGACCAAAATAACCACTTGTACACTGAACATAGGCCAACAACGCCATATAATCTTTTAGGAACATGACATCTATCTACAATACTCTAAGAATACATAATTTTCATAAAGGTCGGGACAGAGTCCCACCATACCAAACAAGACATGTTTGAATCATACTAACCAAATAAGCAACTCCGAAGCAAATAGCGCGCACCAACATCTTCCGTTGAGATGATAGCCTACTTGGAGGGCTCTCGACCTGTCTACCGTGACCTGCGGGCATGAAATGCAGCGAACCCACCCAAAAGGGACGTTAATACAAATAATGTACCGAGTATGTAAGGAATGAAAATAAGTAACTAATAGACATGAGAGAAACATGAAGTAAGACATGTAAGTCTGAATAACTCTGTAAATCATGTAATACTCATAGTGTCATGCATATGCATATGAATGCCATGTCTTGCATAGGTACATGTGTTCATAACATCATCAGGCCTCTGAGGGCATCTCGTCATATCATCTTGGCCACTGTGGGCAAAATCATCAACGTATACCAGCTGATCAGGTGGTGGTGCGTATATAATGCCATAACCTTTCCCATATCCCATATACATATATATACATATATATAAGCATATATAACGCCATCTGGTCATGGGTCAATGTGCATGTATAAATGCATGAATTGCGTATGAAATACATTAATAAAATCTTTTGGTGCATCATAAGAAGATTATGCCTCTGATTAATACCATGAAATAAACTTTACAAACTTACGTATTTTTGAGACCCATGAACAGATGATAGAATAATATGACACATGGGGAATCAAGAACATAAGGGTTCTCGTGCCATGGTTGTGGCATTAGTTGTTGCACCGCCTGCTCAGCCAGCCAAAGGTAGAGGTCAGGCAGTTCGAGGTAGGCCAGACTATTATAGGTGGAGGTCAGGCCGTTAGAGATGGAGGCTGTCGGCTATAGGCCAACCTAAGGATATGGTTCAGAGTGGTAGGGGCCAGCCCTGATGGTATACTTTCTAGCCATGCCTGAGGCTGAGTCATCTGATGTTGTTATTACAGGTACCGTTTCACTTTGCAGTAGAAATGCTTCAGTTATATTTGATCCGGGGTCTACTTACTCCTATGTGTCATCTTATTTTGCTTCATATTTGGTTGTTCCTCGTGATTCTTTGAGTGCCCCTGCATATGTGTCCGCACCTGTGGGAGATGCTATTGTTGTAGATCGTGTATATCGTTCGTGTGTGGTCGCTACTAAGAGTCTTGAGACTAGTGTAGTTCTTCTACTCCTCGATATGGTTGATTTTGATGTTATATTGGGTATGGATTGGCAGTCACTTTATCATGCTATATTGGACTGTCACACCAAGACAGTGACCTTAGCCTTGCGGGGGTAGCCTCGATTAGAGTGGAGAGTGACTCTTGGCCATTCTACCAGCAGGGTTATCTCTTATATGAAGGCTCGACGTATGGTCGAGAAGGGGTGTTTGTCTTATTTGGCTTATGTTCGTGATTCTAATACAAAGGTTCCTTCCATGGATTCCGTGCCAGTTTTTCGTGAGTTTCTAGAGGTATTTCCTGATGACCTACCGGGGATGCCGCCCGACTTGGATATTGATTTCTGTATTGATTTGGCTCAGGGCACTTAGTCCATTTCCATTCCGCCATATCGTATGGCCCCGCCAGAGTTGAAAGAATTGAAGGAGCTGTTGTAGGATTTGCTTGATAAGGGATTCATTTGACCTAGTGTTTCGACCTGGGGTGCACCAGTGTTATCTGTGAAGAAGAAAGATGGGCCTGTGAGGATGTGTATAGATTATCGACAGCTGAACAAAGTCACCATCAAGAACAAGTAGCCATTGCCGAGGATTTATGACTTATTTGATCAACTTCAGGGTGCCAAGGTGTTTTCGAAGATTGATTTAAGATCAGGCTATCATCAGTTGAGGGTTAGGGCATCCGATGTCCCTAAGGCAGCTTTCCGGACTTGGTACATGCATTATGAGTTTCTGGTGATGTCTTTTGGGTTAACAAATACCCCAGCAACATTCGTGGATTTGATTAACCGAGTGTTTAAGCCTTACTTGGACTCCTTTTTGATTGTGTTTATTGACGATATCTTGATTTACTCCCCTACTCGAAAGGAGCATGAGCAATACCTTAGGATTTTACTTCAGACTCTGAGAGACATCCAGTTGTATGCTAAATTTTTGAAGTGCGAGTTTTGGTTGGATTCAGTAACTTAATTAGGTCATGTTGTATCAGCGGAAGGCATTCAAGTAGATCATAAGAAGATTGAGGCAGCCCAAAACTAGCCTCGACCCACTTCAGCCACGGAGATCAGAAGTTTCTTGGGTTTGGCGAGCTATTACCGTTGATTTGTGGAGGGGTTCTCATCTATAGCAGCCCCGCTGACCAGGTTGACCTAGAAGGGTTCCCCGTTGAGATGGTCAAACGAGTGTGATGCATGCTTTCAGAATCTTAAGACAACTTTGACTACAACACCGGTGTTGGTGTTGCCCTCAAGTTCAGGATCTTACGTGATATATTGTGATGCTTCCGGTGTTGGGCTCGGTGCAGTATTGATGCATGAGGGCAGGGTGATTGCATATGCGTCTCGGCAGTTGAAGGTTCATGAGAAGAATTACCCTATCCATGATTTAGAGTTGGCAGCCATTATTCATGCGCTAAAGATTTGGAGGCACTATATTTATGGTGTGTCATGTGAGGTTTTCACGGATCATCGCACCGTTCAATATTTGTTTAAGCAAAAGGATCTCAATTTCAGGCAGAGAAGGTGGTTGGAGATATTGAAAGATTATGATATCATCATCTTGTACCATCCCGGGAAGGCCAATGTGGTAGCCGACGCATTGAGTAGGAAGGCAGTGAGAATGGGTACCCTTGCTTCATTCCAGTCGGCGAGAGCCCGCTAGAATCAGATGTTAAGATTTTGGCCAACCAGTTTGTGAGATTTGATATTTCAGAGCCTAGTCATGTTCAAGCTTGCATAGTCGCTCGGTCTTCTTTGTTTGAGCGTTGTAAAGACCTGTAAATTTTCTTGACTAAAAACGATGCCCGGGTAGGTCCCCATATTGTTATATCAGTAGTAAATCTTAAAACGGACCCTTTAGAAGTAAAAAGTACCCCAAAGCTTAAAAGACAAAATTTTCCAGAATTGTGCGGGTCTACGGTCCACTATGCGATCGCAGATCAGGTATGCGGATCGCATAGTGGTTGTATACCTGGACAGTTGCTGTCCATTTTGAGGACAGCTATGCGGCCCATAATGCGATCGCATTTCACGAATGTGGGCCGCATAGTTGTCACATTCTTGCACCTCTATTTTTGCAGAGGGAGTTATGCGATCGCATAACAGGTATGCAGACTGTATAGTGGTCGCAAACCTGGGCAGTCTTCTTTCCTTTTTGGCCCATCTGAAGGCCACTTATGCGACAGGTATGCATACCGCATAACAGGAATGCGATCGCATACTGACCGCATACATGCTTCGGGGCTTCTAGTTTCTATTTTTAAAACCCGACCCCCAGTTTAATAAAACACCCATCCCCTTTATTTTTATCGATTATCTGATCAAAATAGAGAGAAGCGAGAGTGGGTTCTAGTGAGAGAATCCCTCATCTTCCCCAAATTGGTCTTCCATCTCTACTCAGGCCTGAAATTAATCGAGTATCGTCATCTTCTTCACCATAAGAGATAATTCTTCACCCTATTTCCCCAAATTCTCAGATTTTAGTTAGAATAAAACACACATAGGTTGGTTCTTGAAGAGGAAAGTTAATACCTTGCATACATTTGAATAATCTTCTATAATCTAGCAAAGGGAAGTAGGCTAGGGCAACCTTTCACTAAAAAGGGGGATAATTAATCTAAAGGACCACATAGTATTTGATAAAATGCCCAAATGAGTTCAAGGTTCCTAACTCTATGTTTGAATGTGTCACATTATAAATTAGATTGAAAGCGTTAGAAGGTCCGGTGATTTGGGATAGAAATCAAAGAGAAATTCTAACTCGAGGTATGTATGGCTAACCATAATCCTAATAGAATAAGCCCGTTGTGCTGATTTTCCGGGTATGTGACCTTTTATGGAAATTATGTGCTCTATGTGCTTAATTGAGGAATTCTTATTTCCATGTTGCTATAGGGTACCACCATGATGTCTTGCTAGTGGAATGTATACATGTTGACCATTATGTTCTTTCTTATTGTGTGTGTGCTCCTATTATATGATGGGTGTGAAAAATGGAAAAGGGTGGATTGTCATGGAATATGAGTAAAGATATGGTACTGATGTGAAATGTGAAATCTGAAACATGAGGTTGAACTGTTATGAAACATGAAACAATGGATTGGGAAATTGTGAAATATGGATTAATGGATCGGATAGTTATGGAATATGGATTAAAGGATGAATTGTCATGAAAAAAAATGAATTAAAGGACTCTAATGATACGAAAGATGAATCCAAGAGCAATATTTTATGGGGAACAAAAAGGTTAAAAATGATGTAAGTGACCTAAAACATCAATAATTGTACAAGGAGAATGTCGTAAGGGTGAGAAGGCCTATCAGATATGGCTGGGATCGGACTCCATGCCGTACACATGAATGACTTGATATTATGATATGATTATGATTTGATGATGATTATTGTCCTCACTATTTTCAGTTGAGATGGCCTAGCCGATCGGGCAGAGATCGAACTCCGTGTGCTGTGCACGTGCCATGACGTTAGCCTAGCCGATTCGGGAAAAGAACGGACTCCGTGAGAACAAGCCACGGTGGTTATATGTGATGTGATTGAAATTCAGACCTCACCTAGGATGGCTTAGCCGATCAGGCAGAGATTAGACTCCGTGTGACAACGACACGGTGGATCAGTAATAATAATAACAAAACGAAACTTAAAAGTACAGTAACCAAAATGTGGCAAAACAGGATGCAGGATATGGTAATTCTTGTTATGATTCTCCATGTTTCAGTGTACTGTTGTATGATGCCTCTGTTCATGTTTAACTGATGTTGTTTATCCTATCTTGAGTAGGTTTGTTTATACATACTAGTACTATTCAATGGTACTAATGTCCCTTTTTTGCCGGGGGCGCTACATCTTTTATATGGATCTAGGTAGTTCCATAGCAGGTATCTCTGATCACCGATAGTGGTGCCTTCCCTTCATCTCTTCAGCACTCTTGATGAGCCCCACTTCCTCTCCGGGCCGTGTGTAGTACATGTTTTCTTATTTTGTATATGTCATTTCTTTTGAGGTATAGTCGAGGCCTTGTTGTCGGCAGGTCTATGTATTCTTCTTCGTACTCTTAGAGGCTCCATGGACATTATGTGGGTTGTATATATGTATTTTAGGTAGTTTTCATACTCGTTCGTAATCACGATCCCGTATCGGGAGTGTTGTATTTTAGAATGTATGTTTTGGGAATATTAAATGTTGAAAATGTTAAAAGAAAAAAGGGATTTATGTTGTAAACGCATGCTTTGATTCTATTTTGCTGTTTCACTTATAAAATGTACATTATGAACACGGGAAAATGCGCTAAGTAGGAAAGTCAATCCAGGTCTGATTGACCAGGCTCATCCGGTTATGCGCTGGTCTCGTCCCTTGGTTTTGGGGTGTGACAAGCGTATCAGAGATCAACACTATGATGACCCTCATTTGTTGGCCCTTAGAGAAATAGTGCGGCACAGTTGTGCCAAGAAGGTTACTGTTGGAGAAGATGATGTCTTGAGGATGCAGGGTCATGTTTGTGTGCCTAATGTGGATTGACTTCGTGAGTTGATTCTTAAGGAGGCCCACAGTTCCCGGTATTCTATTCACCTGGGTGCCGCCAAGTTGTACTAGGACTTGCGACAGCATTATTGGCGGAGGAGGATGAAGAAGGATATAGTTGCTTATGTAGCACAGTGCCTAAATTGTCAGCAAGTGAAGTATGAGCATCAGAGACTCGGTTGTTTGCTTCAGTAGATAGAGATTCCTGAGTGAAAGTGGGAGCGTATCAGTATGGATTTTGTTGTTGGACTCATATAGACTCAGAGTAAGTTCAATGTCGTTTAGGTCATTGTGTGACTAAGTCAGCGCACTTCATTACTGTGAAAGCTACCTATTCTTTAGAGTGGTTGGCAGATATTGACATTCGTGAGATCATATTCACGGTGTGCCCATGTCTATCATTTCTGATGGAGGTACGCAGTTCACCTCCCACTTCTGAAGGGCAGTACAACGTGAGTTGGGTACGCGGATTGAGTTGAACATAACATTTCATCCTCAGATGGATTGGCAGTCCAAGCAGACTATTTAGATCTTGGAGGATATGCTCCACGCATCTGTTATAGACTTCGGAGGATCGTGGGACTAGTTCTTGTCCCTTGCAGAATTCTCCTACAACAATAACTAACAATCGAGCATTCATATGGCTCCCTATGAGGCATTATATGGTAGACGGTGTCGGTCGCCAGTTGGGTGGTTCGAGCTGGGGAAGACTCAGTGTTGGGTACTGATCTAGCACATGACTTTTTGGATAAGGTCAAGATTATACAGGACCGACTTCGCACATCACAGTCCAGGAAAAAGAGTTATGCCGACCGTAGAGTTCGTGATGTGGCATTCATGGTCTGGGAGAGGGTGTTGATTCGGGTATCACCCATGAAGGGTGTCATGAGGTTTGGAAAGAAGGGCAAGCTAAGCACTAGATGTATCAGACCTTTTGAGATTCTCGAGAGAGTGGGAGAGGCGGTTTACAGGCTTACGTTGCCTCTGGGGTTATTAGCAATTCATCGAGTGTTCCATGTGTCCTTGATCCTGAAGTATGACGGTGATCCGTCCCACGTATTAAACTTCATCTCTCCCCATTTGGACAAGGATTTGACTTATGAGGAGGATCCAGTGGCTATTCTAGCCCGGCATGTTCGTCAGTTGAGATCGAAGAGTTATCCTTCATTCTGGGTGTAATTGAGAGGTCAGGCCGTCGAGGAAGCTACTTGAGAGTCTGAGTCAGACATGCGGAGTATATATCCCCACCTATTCACCAATTCAGGTACTTTTCTATGTCTGTTCGAGGATGAACGATTGTTTTAGAGATGGAGAATATGAAAACCCGATAGGTCATCTTATAATTTAAACCTAGTTCTGTGATCCAAAACCTTTAAAAGTCATGTTTTAGCTTTTTTTGATTTGCATGCATAGTCTGGGCGTCTTTTCGGAAAACATTTATGTTAAATACTGATAAAAATAAGAAATTTTACCTAAAAACTTCATTTGAGTTGACTTTGGTCAACATTTTTGATAAATGGACCAGGATTCATATTTTGACGGTCTAGGTGGGTTCGTTTCGTGATTTGGGACTTGGCCGTATGCCCAGAATCGAAATCAGAAGTTCCTAACCCGAGATATCAGACTATGTCTAAATTTAAAAGTTAAAAATTTAATGAAATTGACGTGTTTGACCAATGTTTGACTTTTTGGATAGCGGGTCCGTATTTTGGTTCCGGAACTCGGTATAGGTCCAATACCATAAATATGACTTGTCTGTGAAATTTTGTAAAAAACGGAGTTGACTTGACATGATTCGAAGTTGGTTGTGAAAATAGGAATTTCAAAGTTTTCTTAAACATTTCATGTGATTTGGGATTCAATTTGTAGTTGTAGGTGTTATTTTGGTGATTTGATCGCACGAGAAAGTTAGTATGATCTTTTTAGACTTGTGTGTATGCTTTGTTTGGATCCCCGAGGGCTCGGGTGAATTTCGGATAGGATACGGAGTGAAATAGGGACTTAGAACATTTGCTGGTGTAACTGATCTGGTGCAGGCCTCTGATCTCGCATTTGCGAGATCAGGCATCGCAATTGCGAACCCTGTAGGTTCCGCATTTGCGAGCTATTTCTCGCATTTGCGAAGAATAGATGGCCTCATAGTTTTGCATTTGCGATCAACCTCTTCGCATTTGCGAACTGGGAAGTGGGGAGGTAGTGATCGCATTTGCGAAATGATCATTCCTCGCATTTGCGAACCCCAGGTCGCAAATGCGACACCTACAACTGATCAAACTGATTTTTGGACGGGATTTTGGTTCATTTCTCAACTTTTCAAATCCTAGAACCCTAGAGGCGATTCATCCAAGATCAATTCTTCCCCAAAACTTTGGTAAGTGATCCTAACCCACTTTCTTTTAATTTCCCGTCACATTTCAGGAATTTCCAACCTAAAATCTAGGATTTCCATGGTAGAAATTGGGAGTTTTTGTAAAATTACGGCTTTTTGGGAAATTGAGATTTAGACCTCAAATTGAGGTCGTATTTCAAAACTAATTGCACAATCGGGCTCGGGGGTGAATGGGTGAATGGGTTTTGGTCTGAACCTCGAGTTTTTACCAAGCAGGCCCGAGGCCAATTTTTGACTTTTGGGAAACAGTTTGAGAAATCAACATTTATGTATTTTTTTATTCCATTTGCAACATCTGATATTATTGAGTTAATTGTGGCTAGATACGAGTGGTTTGAGGTGGATACTAGAGGAAAAGGGGTAGTTGAGCATTGAGTGGTCGTGGAGCGAGGTAAGTGTTGTGTCTAACTTTGACTTGAGGGATTAAGAACCCTTTCCTTAATTTCTATATGAAAATCATGTGAACGGTGTATATGTGAGGTGACGAGTACTTATGCGCAACCAATTTATCTGTTTTTGCCTGTTTCTTTTTTGTTCTTCTCATATTACCTCTTTCCCTGCCTTAGCTGTTACATGCCTTACTTATACTTACATCCCTAATTGTTATTTGATAGACATTGCTTCTCTTTGTTGAAGGTATTAGTTATTTTGTTGCTTCATTGTCTCCTATTATTTTCTTAGGCAGGTTTATCGGTGCTTTTATGATATACTCTTGACTGGTCTCGCTGAGTAGTATTACTTGTTTAAAGTTTCATAGTGTACAAGCTTCCCATTTGCTTTGTTTTGAAGTTTAAGTATTGTGAAGGATTTTGTGTTGAATTGTGAAATTTCTGTACTACTCCGAGTAATTGATACTGATATGGTGGGATTAGGTTGCGCGCTGCAAAAGGTGGAATACGGGTGATATGTATTGAGGAGGAATAAGGGTGAATTGATATTGTACGGTGGGATCGGGTAGCACGCCGCAACACGTGTAATAAGAGTGGACTGTGGTAAAATAAAGGTGAACCGTGGTTGTGATTATTGTGATATGGTGGGATCGGTTTGCACGCCACAACACTTTTATATATGTTTTGTGTTTATGTTATTAAGAGGAAATAAGGGAGGAATATGATATGTACGGTGGGATCGGATTGTGTGCCGCAACAATCTATATGTTTATACTTTTCTTTTACTGTGTTAGATGTACGGTAGTCTTGAAATTCACTTAAGGATTGGTAATAGCTGGACACTGTTGAAATACATTGGCAACTGTATTTACTTCTTGCAAGTTACTGCTTTACTCTATTCTGTCTTTCTTTCTGCTTTTATTATTTACCTTATGCAAATTATATTGTGAGTTTTCCATCGTAGCCTCGTCACTCATTCGTCGAGGCTAGGCTCGGCACTTACTAGTACATGGGGTCGGTTGTACTGATACTGCACTCTGCACTTCCTGTGCAGATTTTGGAGCAGGTTCAGGCTGATCAAGAGGTTGGCTGTAGACTTCACTTCTAGAGACCCAAGGTTGTCTTGTTGGTGTCCGTAGGCCTTAGAGTCCCCTTCTATACCCCCACACTTTAATTTCTTCCTTATTTTACAAACAGTTGAATTTTCTTTCGGACAAATATTTGTGGTATAATCTTAGTATGTTCGTGAATTGTGACTCCGGATTCTGGGCAGTTATAGTATGTAATAAAAGTTGCTATTTATATATTTTCGCTTTTATTTCGATTTATTATAGCTTGTTTACTGATAATCACTTAAATGTAAAGAACTGGGTAACTAACCTCTAACGTTGGCTTGCCTAGCAAGTGTAATGTTAGGCGCCATCATGGTCCCAACGGTGAAAATTCTGGGTCATGAAACTTTTATTTTCGGGCTCAGTTCAGAGGGTCTTTCAGAGGCCTCAATAACTCAAGTTATTTTCATCGGCCTTTAGAGCAGTAGTGTCATCCGATATTATATCCGTAAAACAATAGTTAACATATTTGTTACATCATCTCAAACAGAGATCAAAATCTCGTGAGTCCAAGTTGTAATAGCAACGAAATAACAACATCAAAACAAGGCAAATATTTGAAGGGAGTGATAAACAATCGGCCAAATGGAAAAGTGCATTACCGATGATTCTAAGAATGATAGTATCAATTCTCTTCGACGACACAACATCAATAGACAAGAGAGATCAGTATAAGCATTGCCCAAAAATCTGAGTTGCCAAAAAATCATTGTCCGGTCAGATCTATGAATCCGGCCAGATCTGGTCTTTCGTCTATAAAAAAGAAGAAAAATAATTAAAGGTGAAGGGGTGTCAGACAGAGAGGAACAGCATGGTGGGGAAGATCGTCGCCAGCAAGCCGGTGGTCAAATCCGGCGGCGACGAGGTTACAGCGACGGTTGATGTCTGTTTCCCTCCCAATGAGGGAGAGCTAAGGTAGGTGGTTATTGGTAGTTGGCTATGGTGCGGACGAAGATGGTGTCACGAACCAAATCTCATAATAGGCCGTGATGACGTCCAACGATGCTATTAGGCAAGCCGGTGAGTACACCTCCAAATTAATTATCTATTTTAACTTTTAATACCAGAAATTTCATTAAATAAATCGTATTTATTCTAAAACTCATGCAAACATATGTTCTTCTTTACCAAAATACAGAGTATGAATAATACATAAAACAAGGTGATAATACTAATAATTGGTGCAATAGTGGACATCCACTAGGAACTCCTAATACTCGGTGTAACAAGTGCCTGAGCATCAACCAAAATATACAACACTACTATAATTGCTGTCTAAAATAGAAGATAGATAGAATACAATAAATGGGTAGGACGGGAACTTTTTGTGTTGCGGATTGTAACATAGAGAGTAGCTCACCACAAAATCTCCCTAGCAACTGCGCCAACGTGCCCAAATGACAACCAAAGGTACCTGTCACAATACCTACGCAATTGGTGCAAAAGTGTAGTATGAGTACGTAAATCAACACGTACCCAGTAAGTATATAGCTTAACCATGAAGAACTAGTGATGAGAGATCGACATCTACACTTACTAGTGGTCCAATAAATCAAGTATAGTGAAAGTATAAAGGTACGAAGCATGGAACGTAAAACTGTGAGAGAAAATATCTGTACATACCACGATCCTTAATAGAAGAATAAATACGAAGTCCTCAATAACCGGATACTACCTCAAATGAAATTCATAATGGTCAACATAAGATAAAATGTCACATCACAAGTCAGGAAAACTCGTAGGTACTCTGACTTTTTATCAAATATTATGCACGGTTCTATTGACGTGAACGACCCGATCACATAGGAGTGTTTCATAGGACTGTGGATGCGAACAACCCGATCCCTCATACCGAGGTAAATGGCCCGATCCCGTAACAGTGTGTCGCATAATCCTATCGAGGTGAATGCTCCGATCCCATAAGCGTCTGTTACATAATCTTGCCGATGCGAACGACCTGATCCCATACGAGTGATACATGATACTGCCAAGGCAAACGACTCGATCCCATAAGAGTACTGCTGAGGCGTTCAGTCCGATCCCATAAGAATATGAAACTTTAACGGGTCACTGGCTCCACTCAAGAATATACGTGTGACTTATGAAATTCCTATCAAAATCTTGGCGAATGCGCATAATACAGGAGAAATTCTTAAGGGATATTTAATTTTCACAGCTAATTAAATAGTTTGTTAAGTGTCTAAAATAGCAAGTACGATACTCTAAGAAAGTCTAGTTTTAAATCAAAGCATCTAAACAGGCAAGGGTAACTGGAGTAATACAGTACAAACATGGTGTAAGTCTAAGTCAATCCGTACAAGATCAATAATATAGCATACACATGGATACTCGTCACCTCATACGTGCGAGGCTTCCATAACACGTAGCACATAACAAATATGTCACTTACGGGGTAAATTCCCCCTCACAAGATTAGACATGAGACTTACCTCGCTCCGAAATTTGATAACCGTCTTCAACGAATCTCTAACACCTCAAACCAATGCCAAACGATCCGAAACTAGCCAAAGAACGCGCAACCCAATCAATATATACATAAAAACTCGTAATTTAATGTATTAGAAATAATTCTCATCTCCACACGAAAAGTCAACATAGTCAATCCCGGACCCACGTGCCAGAATTCTGAATTTTTTTGAAAATAAACATTACCCATAGCACCACGAACTCAAATATATAATTTATTCCCAATTCCATATCAAATTTCGTAGTCAAATTCAAAAATATCATTTGTAGGTTTTCTTCCAAAATTTCACAATTTCTACAAATATTCATGTTAAAATCCATATATAATCCGTGTATTTAACTCACAGTGAGTAGAAATCACTTACCTCATGATAGATAATAAAAATGACTCTTCAAAATCGCCCATAAATTGGTTCCAAATGAGAAAGTGAGATGAAATGAACCAAAACTTGATATGAAACTCTTATACACTGCCCTGTCATCCTTCACCAGGATTGCGAAGGCCAAACCACCCTTGCGCAAAATTTTCTTCTCGCGATCGCGTTGCACAAATTACCAAGCCTACGTGAACGCGAACCCAGCTTCGCAAACACGAAGACAAATCTTTAGTCTCAACAACTTAGCCTTCCGCATTCGCGCCACACCATAAGCGACCGCGTAGAACAACTCTCCCAACCAGGACAACCCCACTAACACATCGTGTTCGCGACTCCTCCCATGCAAATGCGTAGAACCATCTGACTACCCACCGCGATCACGAACCTCTTTACGTGATTGCAAAAAATAAAGTCTTCACCAGCTCCAACAATCCTTTTACCGCGTTCGCGAAGCATATGCCTAACACCAGAAACCAGCAACAACCAAACAAGGAGAAATTGTTAGAAACCACCCTAAACCACACCCGAGGCCCCCATGACCCCGTGCAATCATACAAAAAAGTCCCCATACCTTATCCAATCTTATCTAAAGGCATGAACTGCCATGAATAACATCAAAATCATTAATCGACAATCAAAGTTTTCTCTTTACTTTCAAACATTCAAACTTTACTGAACGCATTCGAATCACACTTAAACATACCGGATCACGAACAAACTTCATGCACAAGTTTCAATCAGTAAAATGAACCTATCCAAGGTCCCGGAACAGTACCCGGAGGATGATAACACCAAAGTCCACTCTAAGTCAAACTTAGAAAATTTCAAACACTCCAAAATGCAAACTTTCGATAATAAGCGTCAAAACACTCCAGGATAATTTGATTCTCAACCCGAGCATATGTCCAAGTACAAAATCACCTTACAAACCTATATAAACTTTCAAATCCCAATTCTGAGGCTGTTTACTCAAAAGTCAAACCTTAGTCAACTCTTCCAACTTAAGGCTTCCGAATTGAGAATTATTCTTTCAAATCAACTCCGAACTTCCCGAAAATCAAAACCGACTACACGCGCAAGTCATGATACATAAACGAAGCTACTCAAGGTCTCAAACTGGTGAACGACATACTAGAACTAGAAATAACCAATCGGGTCGTTACATTCTCCCCTACTTAAACATACGTCGTCTTCGAACGTGCCAAGAATCATTCCTAAGTTGCCAAAATCACTGTATAATTCCTCTTACCTAATCTGTGCGATAACAATACATATGAGCACATTATCTCAAATCAGACTGAAGATCCTTCCTGCTACCTTAGCTCACAAGACTTAGAACTAAATTTCAATATCCGAAATTTCCTCTAAGGTTTTATTCTTGCATACATACACTGTATCAACATCCATAAGCTGTACAATAACATATATATACACCCAAGTCATAACCACACGACGCACCACATAATTCATATACCTGTAGTAATATATTCCAACTACACTATCTGCAATTCCGAACCCGGTACCGGTAATATACCTCATGACACATAAAAGTCATGTTCCAAACCTCCTAATACTGCAACAATGAAAGAGAGGTAAAGACCGTCAGAACCACTCATCAAACCAATAAATCAAGGGGATTCTTCCTTTTGACGAGAAATATTGCCGCATTCTGAACTGATTAGCGGCATTCACACTCAAAACGTACATTACATAAATACGTTTGTGCTGATTCGAGATCCAAAAAATGCATCTCACCCACTACAAAATGCTCGGTATATAAGCCTCATAAAACACAATCTAAAATCTTATACGATGTCATCAAGGTGACAACATGCAAAAAATCAAACATGGGCAATAGTAAGTAAATAAATATGAACCTATGAGCCCAAGTACAGAACTATCCAGCCCGCATAACGTATGAAACAACCAAAAAAATACCATGAACCTATCCCACATATGAGAAGTAAAACACACAAAATAGCATAAGGAATCGTACACAACATCTCACTGTCGCGACATGCAACTTGATACAAACATCGTACCCATGACAACGTGCCACCCGATCCACACAAACTGATCCATATGGGAACGCACATCAAGGAAACATGCTCATAATCACTAGACACACACATATCAACCCTAAGCACGCCAAATGCATAAAAATAACCCTGGGAAGACAGTTAGCACCACAGAACACAAAGTCCCAAGCATGACTAAGGTGAAATAAACAAATCAACATCTCGAAAGCTACCCCATTCTTATAACACCATAAGACTACACAGGATCATAACACACATGTGAATAATAAGGCTGCCTCATGATCACAAGATGTAAAAGAGTAACACATTGAATAGAAGACGACGGGAATAGCATTCACCATGCCCGAAGACTCATCTATAAATAAATGTTGCATCATATAAACATATTTGATTCGGTGTAGAATATAGCTTCACTTTAGGCCCACCAATGTACCTGTAAACCGATTCTGAATATCTCAAGACCCACACTGACTTTATTTATCACACATACCAACAACCATCGATCCCGGAGCAAACTTCCTCAGTTACATTCACAGGAACAATGTGTTTCTCAGACATATAATCTCCAATATGTGATAGTACTAGAATCTCTATACCTAACCTTAATCTTTACTACTTAAATGACTGACATGACATACTTACACAAGCATCTCATGGGAGATACTTCCACAATCTTGTAATGACCTCACTGGCCATTTTGATTACTTTAGCCTTATTTCCTTTATTTGATGCTTTAATTATGTGTATTTTAGGTTTTTTTATTTGCCGAAGTGGTTGGTTTGGTTTCGGGAAATATTTGGAATGAATTTGGACACTTAGTCCCAAGGTTGGAAGCTTAAGTTGAAAGGGTTGATTGGAGTTTGAATTTTGTGTAGACGACTTCGAAAAGAGTTTTGATGGTTCTAATAGTTTCATATGGTTATTTTGGACTTTCATATGTCTGGATTTTGATTCGGAGGTCCATAGGTCTGTTTGGTGTTTTTTTTGGGGAAAAATTTAGAAAGTTGAAAGTTTAGAAAGTTGAAAAGTTTGATAGAGAATTGACTCTAATCATATCGGGTTAAGATTATGGTTTATATAGTTGTAATATGTCCGTTGTGCGTTTCGGAACTTGAACAAAAAATTTGAGGTCATTCGGAGTTGATTTGATATGGTTTGGCATGAGTTTTGGGAAGTTGAAAGTTCATTAGTTCATTATGCTTTAACTGAGGCACGATTCATGGTTTTGATATTCTTTTATATGAATTGAAGCCTCAAGTAGGCTCGTGTTGCATTTTAAGTCCTCTATGTATATTTGGAATGGTCCTCGAGTGTGATTCAGACTGAGTTCGGATTCATTTAACTTTGAGAAATTGCTAAAAATCTGATTTTTAGTATTTTCGCATCTTCTGTGGGATTGGCTGCAGATGCGGAGCCACAGGTGCAGCCTCTGTTGCACAGGTGCAAGGTTGACCTTGTTGGGGGAAGACTGCATTTGCGCAAGGGATTCCACAAAACTGGATGCGTTTCTATGAGGATGGATCCGCAAAAGCGGAGGTTGGTTGTAGGAGCTGGGATCGCAGGTGCAGGATTGTGACCGTAAAAGTGGGTGGTCAGGCAATGGGTTGGGTTCGTAGATGTGGCTCGCATTCCGTAGAAGCAGTTAGATGACCGCATGTGAGATATTTCTAGACATGTTTTTGTAATCATGGGTTTGATTGTTTTTCTCATTTTTTGAATTGGGGAGCTCGGTCAAGGGCGATTTTTGGTGTGCTTTTCGTCACAATTGAAGGGGTAAGTGATCTTTACTCACATTTGGTGTTTAGATATCGATTAACCATTGACTATTACACCTAACTTATGAGAATCAAGGTATGATTTGGAATTTTTTACTATGTTATTAGAGAGTGAGATTTGATGATTTGATGGTTGATTTGTGGTTGAAATTTGATAAAATTGGCATGGTTGGACTCGTATTTGAATGAGTGTTTTAAATTTATGAGTTTTGACTGGGTTCAATTGTGCGGGCCTGAGGTTGGCCTTTTTGGTTGACTTTGTGATTTTGATTACAGATCTTAGCTTTATCATTTGAAATCGGTTCCAATAGCTTTTATTGACTATATTAAGTTATTTTTCTTAGATCCGAGCCGTCTGGAGGTTGATACATGTGGGAAGGGCTTGTTAGAGGAGTGATTTAGCCTGTTTGGGAAAAGTATCTTGCCTAATATTGTGTGAGAGAAATACCCCTTAGGTGATAGCCCTATTTATTGATTCCTATGACGTGTTAAGTGACGTGTACATGATGTGACGAGCGTGTATGCAGGCACTATGTATGGATTTGGCCGGAATAGACCCTAGCTTATTAATATGCCTTACTGTGATAATGGACTTTATTTGAAACTTGTGAAATCACTTCATGACTATTTTCTCATGCTCATTTCATTGACATAGCCATAGACATGATTTATATATTGAACATCCCTCCACTTCTAAGATTATTTGTTATGTCCTCGTGCACGGTTATTGAAAGTTGTGAACTTATATTTTGATGACACTTTGGTACTATTATTGTGATATTGTGTCACTTGGCATTATTGTTTTGTGGTACCGTTGAACTTTTGTATATGTTAAGCGGATTGATTGGAGGTGTCAGCACGAGGTTTCGGTGTGCAAATTCTTTTTCTATGGCTGTGTGTGTGGGGTGAAATAAGGGTGATGTTATCTCGGGAGGCCCACAAGGTAAGGTTGGCTATATGCGCATGTGACGAGATAAGGGTGGAATACCATTTTATGTGCACACGAGGCATAATAAGGGTGGCATTTTGACGATGTTATGTGATATTTCAGGGTATCCTCATTGTTGTTGTGATTGTGTTGAGATGAGGCAGTTATTTTTATTTAAAAATTGTTCTGAAAGTCTCTGTTTTGCACTTACATGCCTTAAATGATTGTATTTGACATTTCATCACATGACTTACCTCTATTCGATGTTTCATCATCAAAGAAGGGATTTACCACACATTGTTCTTGATATATGGTCTAAAAGAGTTACGATTGATGTTTTTAGTTACATTTAAGGGTGTGAAGGGTCGGGCCGTGCTATTTGAAAAGGAGATCGGCCGGACTCGTACCGGTCAGGTTACCTTTTTCAAAATATCGGTTTTGCCGGTTTCGTGCCTCGCTGGTAAAAATGTGAACCGGAACGGTTCCGGGCTAAAGGGGCCGGGCGATTTTATTTTATTTTATATATTTTTTGTGTATTTTGTATAACTATCGTAATTTATATTAAGATAAAATAAAAATATAAAACATAAAATCAATCTTATAAAAAGAGTGTTTAATTAAATTTCAAAGGCTTTAAAAGCCTTATATTTGGAATTTTGAAAAAAAATTCAAATGCTTTAAAAGTCTTATATGTGAATATTTTATTAAGAATTTAATATAATACAATAAAGATGAGAAAAAAATTAACATATAATTTGTAATTTCTTCTTCTAATTCAAACTTGCAAATTAAATTTACATTTTACATCTAAATTAAATAAAAAAGAGTAAATTCAAATCTGAATTATTAAATATAAATCGAGAACTTCAAAAGATTTGCATTGCCTTACTATGTTCTTCATAATCAATATGAACTTCTTGGCCATCTTCTGGAGTGTTAAATTCATATGGGTTACGATGTGTTAATATATCTCCAAGTTCCTCGTCTTCAGGTTTATCATCTTCACATCCTTGATTTCTTCATTCCGATTTAGTTTAATCTGTGAAACATACTAACACTTTCAAAGCATTGCTTCCAAATCAGTGAAGGGTATCTCTTAGTTGTTGTCTTGCTTGACTAAATGCAGTGTCTGATGCAACAGTTAAAATTGGCACATTTAGCACGTCCTGAGCCACAGCGGAAAGAACAGGAAATTGCTTTTCATTCTCACGCCATCATCCCAAAAATGACAGTTCCTTTGTGCGAGGTTCTGTTTGCTTTTGCAAGAGAGTTGAAGTTCATAAATGTTCGTGGTACTGGTTTGAGTGGAAGAAAATGTAGACCAAATATTATAACCATCAAGGCCTTCAACTTCATTCATAGTAGCAGATGCAGTAGAAATAGTACAATGCATAGTGAGATTAACATTGCCTACATTAATAGCAACATCATAAATTATATTTCCATAATAATTATATAATTATTGTAAATAATGATTTAGTTTGTACATACAACAATATACATCTGGGGGTTCAGTTGGACCAATCTCCATATAAGTCTATAACTGATTAATTGGTGACAATTAGACATCTTAATAGAAGGATTTAAAACAACACCAATTAAGTAAATAGGAGAAATTGGAAAGAAATATTTCTTGTATTTTTTCAACAGCATCCTTATATTTTTCTTCATAAATTCAGAGAGTAGAAAAAAATTTCAGTTATATGTACCAACTCCATAGTAACAGTAGGGTATATGCTCCAAAAAACTCAACAATAGTTGTATAAAATTTATGTAAAAATTTAACAACATCATTAATGGACTCCCAAGTAGTAGTTGTTAACATATGGTTTGGATTAGTACAATGCGCATTAGCAACTTTATCGGCAATCTATATTTGTAGCAACATTTTAAAAATAAGTATGTATAATTCCATCTAGTAACAATTTCATCTGACAGGAAACTGGGGTAATGTTATGTTTGGTACACTTAATCTTAAATTTCCTAATTCTAGATTTTATATTGTTTCCTTGAATAACACCAACTGCTCTTCTTACATGAGTAAATCCCAATCAAAAATAATTCAATGCCACTTTTAATAATTAAAGTATAAACTTGACACGGACACCTAACATGAAAATTTTCGTCAAATAGTGATTGCAAATGCAGTCTTAATATTGAAATAACGACATTATTGTTAGAAGCATTATCAATAGGCATACACAACTTTTTTATTAAAATTGTAAAATGCAACAACTTCGCAAATAGCAGTACTTATAGAAATAGCAGTATGACTTTGATCTTCATCATATTTAAAAGTGATAATACGTTTTTGCTTACAATAATTATCATCTATCTAATGACATGTAATTGTCATATAATCATTTCCATTAATATCATGTCCAATATCAAAAGTTAGAGAAACTCTACAAGGAAGGTGGTTAACCAAATAACATATGTATGTCTGATATTGTCCATGAAGTCTAAAGATATCAGATCTACAAGTACTTCTAGCGATACCTTTAAATAAAGAATTATAAATTCTTTTAATATACATATACATAATAAGATATGATAAAGAAGCAAAAGAAAAAGGTAGACAACCCAAAGCAATCATTTTTGCTAACTCCTCACGATCCTTCATTCTATCATATTTCATAAGTCCTCCAGTACTAGGGTTTAGAGTTCCTTGATTTTCATCTAAATCAGAGCCCCATTTTATAGGATGAGTAATCCTCATATGTCAACTAAGTGTCCCAGTCCCCCCAAAATTTTCTCCAGTCTTACGTTTAAAATAATCTTTGCAAATTTTGCATTTAAATCTATCAAAAATTTTCTATTCCTCAAAATATTTCCAAACTTTACTTCTCCTTCTCCGATTACTAGTCGGGGACACAGGTAGTTTACTACCTTTTCCACGACCACCACCCATACTACAACCTCAAACACTACTAGGTGTATGTGGTGTCTTATTTTAAATTTCTAATTCATTATCTTCTATACCGAAATCTTCCTGTAATTATTCATACTCTGTATTATTCTCATGTGATGTTTCAAAAATATGTGTAAAGTCACTTAAATTACTACAAGAAGTTGAAATAGTACCTTTTTTCTATTTCTCCGATTACCTCGATTAGCAACCTTACTACAAAGTCTTTTTGTAGCATTAAACATTTTGTAAAAATTTAACTACTAATAAAAATTAATTTTTCAAATAAAATATTAAATATGAAAATAATATATTAATAAGAGAAAGAGTTGGAACGGGTACACCGAAATCCGTAATAAATTAAACACTTGATGATTTTTGAAGTCTTTTAATTGAATTTCGCAACTCCAATGTTACCACGAAGAAAACTCAATTGTTCAAAGTTCAAACTTCAAATAATACCATAAATAAAATTCCAGAAAAAATGAGAGACGAATAGTTGATTGCAATTTCGGTGAAGAATGAGATAATGACAATTGAGAATTTAGATTTGAGAATTTGGGTTTGAGAATTGAGAGATGAGTGAAGAAATAGAGAGGGGGGGGGGGAGTGTAACGACCCGACCGGTCGTTCCATGAGATTTATCCCATTTCCCTATTTCTGCATTTGTTATGTATCGCTATCTTGTTTTTGATGTGTTGTATTAGTTGGTTTGGGTCTGGAGTAGTTATGGTGAGAGTTTAGGCATTTAGCCTTTTATAGTAGCCTAATAGTTGAGAAAGTCAACTAAGAGTTGACTTATTGGTAAACGACCTCGGAATACAGATTTTAAGGCTCGGATAGCTTCGTTAGGTTATTTTGGACTTGGGAGTGTGTTCGGAATATTTTTGTGATGTCCGGAGTAGAATTAGGCTTGAACTAGTGAAAGTTAGTTTTTGGCGATTTCCAGTCGGCAGTGGAAAATAGGCTACCGGGGTCGGAATAGAATTCCGGAAGTTGGAACAGTTTTGTAATGTCATTTTGGATATGTCTAAAGAATATCAGGTTAATCGGAGGTGTTTTGGTTGGTTTCGACGTAGTTGGCGAAATTTAGAAGTTTCAAAGTTCTTAGGCTTCAATTTGATGTAAATTTGGTGTTCTCGTGTTGTTTTTTGTGTTTCGAAGGCTCGACTAAGTTTGAATGATGTTATGGGATATGTTGGTATCTTTGGTTGAGGTCCCGAGGGGCTCGGGTGTGTTTCAGATGGTTAATGGATAAACTTTTGGCTTGAATTGTGGGCAGATTGCTGTTGGTGTAAGGTTCTGGTTTCCTTCTACGCGATCGCGTAGGGGTAATTGGTGAGACAGGATTTTTGTTAATCGCGATCGCGTGGAATGGTTGGCGATCGCGTGAGTATGAGTGTTTGGTCAGTGCGATCACGTGGTCTTGTTTGCGATCGCGTAGAGTTAGAGGGGCGCGTGGGTGAGTTGAGCTTTGTTCTTCGCAATCGCGTGGAAGGGTTTGCGATCGCGTGGGTTTAAGTCTTGATGAATCGATATCGCGTGAGGTTGTCTGCGATCGCGTAAGGTAAATTGGTGGAGCAGCATGTTTGTCCTTCGCGATCGCGTGCCAAAGTTTGCGATCGCAGTGAAGGAATTATTTTAGCTGCGCAGAATGTTTAAAAGGACGGAAGTGCGAATTTGGTTGTTATTTTCTCCATTGTTGCATGCAGGCTTGAGAGCTTCTGAAAGAGAATTGAAGGGGAATCAAGGGAAATCATCTGGAGGTAAGAATTTCAACTTCATAACATGTTTCTATGTCAATTCCTAAGTGATTAAACCACAAAAATTCTAGAAATTTAGCCAAAGTTGGGAAAGAAGGGTGCATGGAAAATTTATTGTTGTTTTGAGGATTTGAGTGGGCAATTGTGGTCCGATTTTGGTGTTCTTGGTATGTATAAAATCGTGGGAGGACGAGGTTTCTAGTGATGTAAAAATTATTAAATTTCGAGATGTGGGCCCGGGGCTCGGGTTTGGCCGAATTTCGAGATTTTTGATTAAATTGATAATTTTCGATTGGGTTGTGTTCCTTGAGTATATATTGACGATGTTGAACTGGTTTTGGCTAGATTCGGAGAAATCGAGAGCCAATTTGAGGGGCAAAGGCATAGCGGACTAGTGTCACGGCCCGGTAGAGGTAAGTAATGGTCTTAAATCTTGTCCTAAGGGTATAGAACCCCGTAGTGCAATATTTCACACTGAATTTGGAATGGCGCACATGTCGGATGACGAATATGTGGCGCGTACTGTTTTTTTTTATTGGACTAGGTCCTCTCCGCGGAAACTAATGAGTTGCATATTTACTCAAAATCTTATGTTAAATTATGTTCTAAAGATTTTTAAAATACTTAGGCTGTAAGCTGTGTTTGGGGCCTCGTGTCGATCTTTTTAGACCCCTTTGAAGGTGTTTTACTGCTCTTTTCCTCACTACCTGTTGATGATTTTACTCAGCATCATCGTGCATACTGTTTTATTTGAAACTCAGCCTGATTTACACTACATGAGCATTAAAATGATGTTTTCGGGTCGAGTACCCCGTTCTATTACTTCGCTCGAGGGGCTTTTCGAGTGGTTCCACCGAGTGTGGCCGAGGGACAAGAGTGATGGTGAGGTGCTGAATGATATTAGTGCTTGGGCTGAAGGAGCCTCTCCGGAGTCTGTACACACCCCCAGTGAGCGCACCGAGTGCGAGTGATTGGGAGCCATGAGTGGATCTGAGGTGCTGAGTGATTGTGAGGTGCTGAGGGATTGTGAGGCATGCCCGAGGGGCTGATTATGAAACATGCTTTTGCCCGAGGGGCTACTTATGATTTTACTACATTCATTTGCATACCAAATCCTTGTTTTAAAGTTGTAAAAAATGTGCATTGTTGTAAGGACTTTTGTGAAGTTGATTTATAAGGCATGACAATTTCGTATATCTATGTATACTATTGGAAAGTAAGGCTGTGTATATTGTGACTTGATGAGAATCATTTTTATGTGATTCCTTGCTACTTAGACTTGATTTATTTCCATTCCTACTGAGTTGTCGTACTCACATGACTCCATTCACATCTATGTGCAGATTCAAGAGCAGATATCGAGCGTTAGATTTTATATATATATTGCAGCGGAGCCAGATCGTGGGGATATAGAGGTAGCTGTTCAGCGTTCGCATCATCTCTGCTTTCCCTTCCTGTTGTATTTAGCTTTGATTCGGATTTTTGTATCATAACACTTTATTTTGGCTTATTTCACTAGATGCTCATGACATGTTGGCTCCGGGTTTTGGGGATGGCAGTACTGTATATAAAATTTTCCTATTATATTAAGAACTTTCTTTATATTGTTATGAATTTCTTGAAACTTAAATGGGATTTTCAAAAGGAAATATGAACACGCGGTAGTCGGCTATTCTAGTTCCACGATAGGCTTCATCACGACCGATTAGGATTTGGGGTCGTGATAGTCTGGTATCAGAGCCCTAGGTTATATTGGACTCGACGGTCATGAGCAGGTTTAGTAGAGTCTTTCAGATCAGTATGGAGACGTGTGTACTTATCTTCGAGAGGCTGCCGAACTTTTAGGAAACACTATATCTTTCTTGAACTCTTTCGTGTTGATCCATTGATTCTTGAAATCTGAACTTACGTTGTTCCATTCTCTCACAGATGGTGAGGACACGCCACACCGATCAGAGTGACCAGTCACCGGCTAGACCAGCGGAATGTCGAGGCCGCAGTTGAGGTCGTGGTAAAGGTAGGGGGCCAGCCCACGCAGCAGCCGGCGCAGTGCCTCAGGATCCCCCTATTGATCATGATCAGGTTCCCGCCGATGGTGTCCTAGCGGGACAGGCTCAGGCAGCAGCAGTGCCTATGGTTATTCCGGGTCTTAAGGAGGCCATGTCCCAGATATTGTCAGTATGCACCAGTTTGGCTCAGGCTGTTGCCATGTCTTCTTCTGCCACCACAACTCATGCCGGGGGAGGCAATCAGACTCCAACTACCCGGGCACCTGAGGAGGCAGCACAAGGTATTCAGGCATCGGGAGCAGACACAGCTCAACCAGCTGCTCCGGGTCAGGATTATGTGATCCCTGCTATGCCTGAGGACGAGCAGCGTAGGTTGGAGAGGTTCAACAGACTTCAGCCTCCGACTTTCAGCGGTACAGAGGGCGAGGATGCCCAGGGATTTCTAGATAGGTGCCAGAGGATACTGCGCACCACGGGTATTCTGGAGACTAGTGGGGTCTCGTTTGTCACCTTTCAGTTTGCGGGTGCTTCCTTTACTTGGTGGGAGTATTTCCATAGGCGTAGACCGGTTGGTTCAGCACCTCTTACCTGGAAGAAGTTCTCCACGATCTTTTTGGAGAAGTATGTTCCTCAGTCCCACAGAGAGGAGTAACGTAGGCAGTTTGAGCAGCTGTTCCAGGGAGAGTTATCAGTCACTCAGTACGAGATGAGATTTTTCGAGTTGGCTAGGCATACTTCTGAGATTATCCCTACTGATAGGGAGATGGTGAGGAGGTTCGTAGATGGTCTTTCTTATCAGCTTCAGTTGTTTATGACTCGAGAGAGAGTATCGGGTGCTTCATTTGAGCAGGTTGTGGACATAGCCCGAGATATTGAGTCTGTTTGCCGCCAGGAGCGGGAGAAGAGGGAGGCCAAGAGGCCTCGTGATTCGGGCAATTCCAGTGGTGCTCCTTTCAGGGGACAGTTTCAGCAGGGTAGGGGCCGTACATTCAGGCCTCCTCAGTCAGGCCGCCCAGCTTATAGTGGTGCATCTTCGGGGCAGGGTCCCCGTGGTTCTCAGTCAGGCCGTACTTCATTTGGTGCCCTCCCAGCTCAGGGTGTAGCTCGAGCACCTCCATTTCAGGGTTTATCTATTCATGAGTCTTCCAGTGGCCGTGCAAGTGCTAGGGGTTTCTATCACTCCCCGCCTACAGCTCCAGGTAGTTGTTTTGAGTGCGGAGAGTTCGGGTACGGGTTGAGGCAGTGTCCCCGCCGTTCCGGTGGATCTTCTCAGAAGAGGGGCCAGCCCTCGACTTCAGCTCAAGTCACTTCACCACCCGCCCAGTCAGCCAGGGGTGGTGGTCAGTTTGCTAAAGGCCGCCTTAGAGGGGGAGGTCAGGCTCGCATGTATGCATTTCCAGCCCGGCCAGATGCTATGGCCTCAGATGCCGTGATTGCAGGTATTGTTTTAGTCTTTTTCCGTGATTCCTTGGCTTTATTTGACCCTGGTTCCACATATTCCTATGTTTCTTCATATTTTGCCAGTTTTCTGGATGTGCCCCGTGAGTCTCTGGTCACCTCTGTTCATGTGTCGACTCCGGTGGGCGATACGGTTATTGTGGACCACGTGTATCGTTCATGCATGATATCTATTGGGGTTTGGAGACCCGAGTGGACCTACTGTTACTAAGCATGGTCGATTTTGACGTTATTTTGGTCATGGATTGGTTATCTCCGTGCCATGTTGTTCTTGATTGTCACGCTAATACCGTGACCTTAGCTATGATAGGGTGTCCGAGGGTTGAGTGGAGAGGTTCTTTCGAGTATATGCCTAGCAGGGTGATTTCTTACCTGAAGTCTCGACGCATGGTTAAAAAGGGGTGTTTATCTTATTTGGCCTTTATGAGGGATGTCGGTGGTGAGACTCCCGCTATTGATTCAGTTCCTGTGGTCTGTGATTTTCCGGATATGTTTCATGCAAACCTGCCAGGCATGCCACCTGACAGGGATATTGATTTTGGTATTGGCCTGGTGGCAGGCACTCAGCTATTTCTATTCTACCATATCGTATGGAGCCAGCGGAGCTAAAGAAATTGAAGGAGCAGCTTCAGGAGCTCCTAGATAAGGGGTGCATTCGACCTAGTGTGTCACCTTGGGGTGCACCAGTGTTGTTCATTCAGAAGAAGGATGTGTCCATGCGTATGTGTATTGATTATCGGCAGTTGAATAAGGTTACGGTGAACAACCGGTATCCCTTTCCCCGTATTGATGATTTGTTTGACCAGCTTCAGGGAGCCAGAGTGTTTTCCAAGATTGATTTGAGATCCGGGTACCATCAGTTGAGGATTCGGGATTCTGATATCCCGAAGGCTGCTTTCAGGACCATGTATGGTCATTATTAGTTCTTGGTTATGTCATTTGGGCTGACCAATACCCCAGCTGCGTTCATGCAATTGATGAACAACGTGTTTCAACCTTATCTTGATTCCTTCGTCATTGTGTTCATTGATGACGTCCTGATTTATTCTCGTAGCCAGGAAGAGCATGCTCAGCATTTGAGAGTTGTGTTACAAAGATTGAGTGAGGAGAAGCTTTATGTGAAATTCTCCAAGTGTATGTTTTGGCTGGGATCAGTAGCTTTCTTGGGACACATGGTGTCGAGTGAGGGGATTCAGGTTGATCCAAAGAAGGTAGAGGTGGTGCAGAGTTGGCCCAGACCATCCTTAGCTACAGAGATTAGGAGTTTCCTTGGTTTGGAAGGATATTACCGTCGCTTCATGGAGGGATTCTCTTCGATAGCTTCGCCTTTGACCAGATTGACCCAGAAGGGTGCTCTATTCAGATGGTCTGATGAGTGTGAGGAGAGCTTTCAGAATCTCAAATCAACATTGGCTACAACTTTAGTACTAGTTTTGCCTGCTGGTTTGAGTTCTTACACAGTTTATTGTGATGCTTCCAGAGTTGTCTTGGGAGCGGTCTTGATGCAGGACAGTAGGGTGATTGCCTACTCGTCCAGACAGTTGAAGGTGCACGAGAAGAATTATCCAGTGCACGATCTTGAGTTAGCTGCTATATTTCATGCCTTGAAAATTTGGCGGCATTATCTGTATGGAGTGCAGTGTGAGATTTTCACTGATCATCGCAGTTTGCAGTATCTGCTGAGGCAGAAGGACTTGAATTTGCGTCAGAAGAGATGGTTAAATCTCCTCAAGGCTTATGACCTCACTATCTTATATCATCCGGGGAAGGCCAATGTAGTGGCCGATGCCTTGAGTCGCAGAGCAGAGAGTTTGGGGAGTTTAGCTTACCTTCCAGTAGCAGAGCAGCCATTAGCCCTTGATGTTCATGCCTTAGCAGGTCATTTGGTGAGATTGGATCTATCAGAACCCCCGTGGGTGTTGGCTTGTGTAGCCTCCAGGTCTTCTCTTTACGATCAGATTAGAGCATGCCAGTATGATGATCCATATTTTCTTGTTCTTCAGGAAAGGGTACGTCACAGTGATGCCAGAGATGTGGTTATTGGTGATGATGGGGTCATGAGGATGCAGGGACGGATTTGCGTGCCCAATGTAGATGGACTTCGATATTTGATTCTAGTAGAGGCTCATAGTTCGCGGTATTCCATCCATCCGGGTGCCGCAAAGATGTATCAGGATTTGAGGCAGCATTATTGGTAGAGGAGAATGAAGAAGGATGTTGTGGTGTTTGTGGATCGGTGTCTCAACTGTCAGCACGTCAAGTATGAGCACCAGAGGCCGGGTGGATTGCTTCAGGGGTTTGATATTCCGAAGTGGAAGTGGGAGCGGATCACCATGGACTTCGTAGTTGGACTCCCACGGACTTCGAGAAGGTTTGATGCTATATGGTTTATTGTGGATTGGCTGACCAAGTCCGCGCACTTCATTCCTGTTGGTACTACATATTCATCGGAGAGGTTAGCTGAGATTTATATAAGGTATATTATCCGTTTGCATGGGGTTCCAGCTTCTATCATTTCCGACAGAGGCACACAGTTCATGTCCCAGTTTTGGAGAGCCGTGCAGAGAGAGTTGGGAACTCAGGTTGAGTTGAGCACAACATTTCATCCTTAGACCGACAGGCAGTCAGAGCGTACCATTCAGATTTTGGAGGACATGTTACGTGCTTGTGTGATTGAATTTGGTGGTTCGTGGGATCAGTTTCTTCCACTAGCGGAGTTTGCATATAATAACAGCTATCAATCGAGTATTCAGATGGCTCCGTATGAGGCCTTGTATAGTAGGAGCTATAGATCTCCGGTTGGTTGGTTTGAGCCGAGCGAGGCTAGGATATTGGGCACAGACTTGGTTCAGGATGCTTTGAGTAAGGTAAAGTTGATTCAGGAGCGGCTTCGCACGGCGCAGTCTACGCAGAAGAGTTATGCGGACCGGAAGGTCCGAGATGTGTCTTTCATGGTTGGGGATAGGGTGTTGCTGAAGGTATCACCCATGGAGGGTGTTATGAGATTCGGCAAGAGAGGAAAGCTGAGTCCCAAGTTCATTGGACCATTTCAGGTACTTCAGAGGGTTGGGGAGGTGGCCTATAGGCTTGCTGTGCCTCCCACTTTATCGAGTATTCATCCAGTATTCAATTTTTCGATGCTCCTGAAGTATGTTGGTGACCCTTCCTGTGTTTTGACTTCAGCACGGTTCAGCTCGAGGGTGATATGTTATGACGTAGAGCCATTGGCAGTTTTGGGTCGTCAGGTCAGGAAGCTGAGGTCTAAGGATATAGTTTCAGTGAAGGTTTAGTGAAGAGCGCAGCTGTCACACCTCCTTTTTACACTACCCTTAGATTAATGAAGGGTAATGAGGGAGTTTTTCCAATTAAAATGACATTATTCGATTTTGGAATTTATTATTATGTTTCAGAGTCGCCACCCGGATTTTTGACGATGCTTCGGGACACCGTTTATTTTAATATCCCAAACTTAGGAAGATTTTGACTCTGTTTAAAATGTCTGCGAACCAGAAATCCGGGTAAGGAATTCTGTTAACCTGGGAGAAGGTGTTAGGCACAAATTCCGTGGTTCTAGCACGATCGCTTAACTATTGATATTTGGCCTAATTATCTGATTATTTACATATATTTGAACCTATTGTGCTTTTTAGCCTTTATCACTTTTTAGTCGCTTTTAATATTTATAGATTATTCTGAAACAAATCACGATGGAGTGCACTTGTCGTTTTTGGACACATTATAACTGCGCCACATGAAATGCACCCACATTTACAACGTGTGATTATTATTATTGTTTTGAGTTAGAGTCGGGGACATGAGTTGCGGCACCCGAGTGTAGATTATATAGTCATGACTATGGTCATGACGATTAAATATGCCTATTTGAGGCGATGTTTGATTATTCTTTATGTTTTCTATTTGAAGGAGCATTTTAGTTTTAAGATCAATTAGGACATTTATGGATTTATCTTAGACAAGTTACGATGGAGTGCACTTGTTGCTTTTGAACACATGGCAAACATGTCACATGAAATGCACCTGTGGTTGCTATGTGCATTTTTTATTAATTGTTTAGAGTTGAGGGTTGGGGGCATGAGTTGCCATACCCGAGTGTGGATTACATATTCATGGATATAGTCACGATAATTCAATTGCTTATTTGAAGAAAAACTATTATTTATTCATAAGTTCTTTGTCTTTTTTTAAATTATTTGTATTATTAGTCTAAGAGGTATTTTTGGACTACAGAGTGTAAGTTTGCTCAGGGACTTCTAAGACGGAGTTTGCTAGTCTAAATAGAAGAATTTGGGCCATTACTAAATCTGGCCCAGTTTTGCATGAGGCATGTTTCTTCAAAAATTAAAACCTCCTCTTAGTTTTCCAGAATGAAAAATAATAGTACATAACAAACCAATTCCTATTAGCATCACGTTAACAACAAGAATTCCACAATTTACGTTCAACTAATTTTATAACAACTCAATTGTCTTGGGTTAATATCTCTATAATACCAATTAAGGCATGAATAATTAGACCCAAAGTATTAACTAGAAATATCACACATCCTTCTTTTAATTAAACATGGGTAAACAATTAGGTGCACTAATGACATTTATGAACATAGTAACATTATTTTCAAAACCCATGTATCATTCCACATTATATCTTTACAGTTCAACCACCAAATAAAAGGGGGAGTCAAATTCCTAAACGTTTAAGCAATTGTTAAACAAATATGCAGAGTCTTTAATGACTACAAAATCTGAAGAGGTCCATATTTAAAATCTGACCGAATCAGATCTCGAAAAAAAATTGACTAACAAATCAACACCCAACAAACAGATCTGAAAAAAAAGATTTCAAGAAATGCAACTCAATTTCCAGAACCAAGGAAAAATAAACTATATATTGATACAACTCAGTACATTTTTTAATTTAAAGCAAAACATGGTGGGTGTAAATCCACATACCTAACAGAAGGAACAATTGAATTTGACTGGACAAAGTTCCGAAATTGCGGGGAAACTCCAGCAACGAAAAAGAGCAACAATGCAGCGGTAACAAAAACAGTGAAAATCGAACAACGATTTGAATCAGACTTTTCTTTAAAACCCAAAAGTGTGGAGTACAACATTGATATGTTTATTAAACAGTAGCTTCGCAATCATCTTCGTAGTTCTGGAGACAAAGAGAGGTATCAAGAACAGCGGGTACAAGCATCACCTCATTCTTCAACTCTTCGAAGGTGAGAACAAAGGGCTCTGATTTTCCCCTTGGGTGTTCAATAAAGCAAAAGCTGATGCCGCTGGTTTCCGGCGTATGTGGAGGCGGAAGGGTGGCGACTATTCGCCTGGCATGGGAGATGAAAGGTTCGCTTGAAGGTTTGAGGTGGGCTGTCCGGCGTAAGGGGTTGTTTGTTGCTGGTTTTAGGGGGTTGAGGGAGAGGCGGATGGAGGTTGATTGGTGGAGACAGCTGGATATGAGAGGAGGGAGTTGGGATGGGGATTGGAGAGGTGTGGCTCCAGCGAGTCTAGTGTTGGAGGCAGAGAAGTGTGG
>ML307231.1:0-85131 GCA_005239505.1 Nicotiana paniculata | reverse complement strand
TTTCCAAGCGAGGATAGGAGTCTTTTAGACGGGTAGGGTTTATCCCAACCGTATAAATAGACCTAAGAACACATCATAAAGGAGAGAGACGATTTTTGGGAGCAAAATACACACACAGAATCATTGAAGGAGCAAGGATTATCAGTTTTCTTCATTTTTATTCAAGTATTTGCAGTTCATGCACACTTATGCAATTGTTTGATCATAGCATGAGTGGCTAAACACCCATTGTTCTGGGGTTGTGGCTTAGCCATGAATATTTTTATTCGACATTAATTTAACTTTGAATATAGTTTACTCAACATATGGTTGTTTCTTCAATTCGGTGTTTAATTGCTTAATTGATTGGCCATTGATTAAGTTCTATATACTCTCTATGTTATGCTTGGGAAAGCCGTATATAGATTAGAGAAGAATTGAAGAGAGCGCGATCTTAACCCTTCAAGGGAGCGGATTTGTGGTTAGGATAGGAATATACCTAGTCACCGTGCTTAATTTAACATCGTAATCTTAGTGCGTTCTAATAGACTAATTCCATAGGAATATAGGCATTAATCTATTGAGAATAGGTGAGGAGTGCTTCGGGAGAAGGCTATGAGAGTATTTATTGATTAATTAGCAACCATAAGTGAACTATATGAAAAGAAATGTTAATTAGAATGCAATATGAATGGTGAATAGATCATAACCCTGGAATATTTNATTAAAGTGAATTAGCTAGTAGTTTACACAAGTCTCTGTGGGTACGATATCTGGACTTAAAATCCTATATTACTTGTCGACCACGTACACTTGCGTGTGCATTGGGAACTCAACCAACAATATCCTTTACTCAAAAGTTAAACCTTGGTCAACTCTTACAATTTGAGGCTTCTAAAATAAAATTAAGTATTCCAATTAACCCCCAAACCTTCCCGGAACAAGATTGACCATCCCAACAAGTCATAAATATTAATACACATACAAGAAGCATCAAATAGGAGATTAGAGCTCTAATACTCAAAATGACTTGTCGGGTTGGTATATTCTCCACCTCTTAAACAAATATTCGTCCTTGAACGTGTTTAGAAACATATATGAACTATTGAAAAGATGCGGATATCTGCTTTGCATATCTAACTCGACCTCCCAAGTAGCCTCCTAGCTCGGTTGGCCTCTCCAAAGCACCTTCCTCATAGGTTTGACCTCAACTTCCAAACCTGCCTATCCAAAATGGCCACTGCTCTTCTTTATAAGCCATATATTTATCTAACTGCACCGTGCTAAAGTCCAAAACATGTGACTTGTCTTCATGGTACTTTTGGATCATAGAAATATGAAATAGCAGATGAGCTCCCGAAAGACTAGGAGGCAACACAAGCCTATAAACAACCTCTCCAACACTCTCTCAAATGGACCAATAAACATTAGACTCAGCTTGCCTTTCGTCCCAAATTTCATCACTTCTTTCATGGGTAAAATCTTCAGAAGTACCTCTTTTCCCTCCATAAATACCATTTCGCGAACCTTCTTGTTTGCATAACTCTCTGCCTGGACTGAGTTGTACGGCGTCACTCCTGAATCAATTCACCTTCTCCAAAGTATCACGAACTAAATCTGTACCCAATAACTTAGCCTCATTGGGCTCAAACTAACTAATAGGAGAATGACACTACCTACTATACAAAGCCTCATACGTACCCATTTGAATGCTAGGTTGGTAACTACTATTGTAAGCAAACTGCGCCCATGGTAGGACCTGATCCCAATGGCCTCCAAAATCAATAACACATGCTTTTAATATATCCTCAAGGATCTGAATAGTTCGCTCGGATTGCCATTCGTTCATGGGTAAATTTATTCTAAGCTCGACGTGTGTACCCAACTCACGTTGAATGGCTCTCTAAAATTACAAAGTGAACTGAGTACCCCGATCTGAAATGATAAAAACAAACACGCCATGCAAACGAACAATCTCTTTGGTGTAGATCTATGCCAACTTCTCTGAAGCGTAAGAAGTTATCAATTGGATAAAATGTGCGGAGTTAGTCAATCTATCAAAAATGAACCAAATGACATCAAACTTCTTTAAGGTCCGTGGTAAGCCTACCTTAAAGTCCGTGGTAAGCCTACCTTAAAGTCCATAATAATCTGCTCTCACTTCCACTCTAGTATAACCAACCTATGAGTCAAAATCAGTTGATTTTTGATGTTCATACTTCACCTGCTGGCAATTCAAACATCGTGAAACATGCCCAACAATGTCTTTCTTCATCCTTCGCCGCCAATAATGCTGCTTCAAGTCATGATGCATCTTTGTGGCACTTGGACGAATGGAATACCTCGAATTATGAGCCTTCTCAAGAATCAACTCCCTCAAACAATCGATATTATGAATACAAATTTGACCTTGAAAGTGCAATACACTATCATATCTAATAACCGCCTTCTTGGAACCACCTTGTTGCATTGTGTCCTTCAACACCAACAAATACGGGTAATCATACTAGTGAACCTTAATTTTCTCAAATAGGAATGACTGCGCAACAACACAAGAAAGATCCAACTAGGCTCAGAAATATCCAATTATATATATATATATATATATATATATATATATATATATATATATATATATATTATCCAAGCCCTGAACATCCATAGCCGATGGCCTCTCCTCAGCTAAAATAAAGGCCAAACTTCCCATGCTCTCCGCCTTTTTACTCGAAGTATCTGCTACCAATTCACCTTATTCGGATGATACAAGATAGTAATATCGTAATCCTTAAGCAACTCAAGCCATCTCCGCTGCCTCAGATTCAAATCCTTTTACTTGAACAAGTGCTGAAGACTCCAATGATCAATGTAAACCTCACATGACACACCGTACAAATAATACCTCCAAATTTTGAAGCACACGTACAATAGCTCCCAATTCCAAATCATGGACTAGATAATTCATCTCATGAACTGTTGTGATGCATAAGCGATCATCCTACCCTCCTTCATCAAGACTTCTCCAAAACGAACGCGAGAAGCATCAAAATACACGATGTGTGGCCCTGAATTCGTGGGCTTCACCAATACTGAGGCTATACTCAAAGTAGTCTTTAGCTTCTGATGTCTCTCCTCAGACTCATCAGACCATCTAGAAAGAGTACCCTTCTGAGCTAACTTAGTCAATGGGGCTTCAATAAATAAAAATCCCTCCACAAAGCAAGGATAGTAGCCAGCCAAACCCAAGAAACTTCGAACTTCTGTAGCTGAAGTAGGTCAAGGCAAATTCTGAACCGCCTCAATCTTCTTGGGATTAAAAATCCAGCCACGACTCACATTTCGAAAACTAAGCATAAAGCTTCTGATCCTTCAAAGTCTGAAGTACTCCCCTTAAGTGCTGCTAGTGCTCCTCACTACTACGAGAGTAACCCAAGATATCATCAATGAACACATTTACAAAAAGATTTCAAATAAATCTTGAAAACTCTATTTATCAAATCCATGAATTCCGCAGGAGCATTAGTCAAACCAAATGACATAATCAAGAGCTCATAATGACCATAGCGAGTCCTAAAAGCTGCTGTAGGAACATCCGAAGCTCTAATCTCTAACTAGTGATAACTCGTTCTCAAGTCAATCTTAGAGAACACCTTCACACCTTGAAATTGATCAAGCAAATCATCAATATGAGGCAATGGGTACTTGTTCTTGATGGTAACCTTGTTCAACTGTCTGTAGTCAATGCACATCCTTATAGTGCGATCATTCTTCTTCACAAATAACACCGGTGCACCCCAAAGAGAAACACTCCGTCTAATGAATCCCTTATCAAGCAAATCTTGTAACGGCTCCTTCAATTCCTTTAATTCAAATAGAGCCATGTGATACAGTGGAATAGACATGGGTTGAGTGCCTAGAACCAAGTCAATACCAAAGTTAATGTTCCTATATGGTGGCAGACCCGACAAATTTGTTGGAAACACCTCCGAAAATTCCCTCACCACTAGTGTTGAATCCATGGAAGGAACCTATGCACTAGAATCCCGAATAAAAGCCAACATTTCTCAACCATACGATAAGCCTTTAGGAACGAAACCACCTCTCTTGCATAATGACCAAGTGAACCTCTCTACTCTAATCTAGGTAACCCTAGCATAGCTAAAGTTTTGGTCTTGGCGTGACAATCCAATATATCATGATACGATGACAGCCAATCCATACTAAGAATTACCTCAAAGTCCACCATGTTCAACAACAAGAGGTCAACCATAGTATCATACCCTTAATAGTAACCACACACGACCTTTAGACATGATCCACCATGATAAAATCTCCAACAGGGGTAGACACATAAATAGAAATATCCAAAGAATCACGAGGTGTACTCAAATACGACGCAAAGTAAGATGCCACATACAAATAAGTAGAAACTGGACCAGACAATACATAAGCATCTCTATGACAAACTGAAGTAATATCTGTGATGACTGCATCAAAGGAAACCACCTCAGGTCTACCATGAAACGTATAACAATGAGCCTAATCTCTTTCTCTAGGACAATGTCTACCTGCCTGACCTCCACCTCTAGCTGGCTGGGCAAGTGGTGTAGCAACTGGGGCTGGAATCATAGCCTAAGTTCCCTGTCTTGGTGTAGCACTCTACAACCTAGGACAATGCATCCTATGGTGTCCCAAATATCCACACTCAATACACTCCTACTCAGGTGAGGCTACAGAACCTGTGACTGACCTCGACAATCAAGATACCCACTAAATTGACCCTGCACTGGAGGTGCATTGTAAGGACAATAGATTGAAGGTGAATTATATTACAACTATCGCAAACGAGAACCATGGGAACTATAGCTAACTGGGGTGCTAGGGAAGATCTGATGTGCTAATTGAACCAGTCTGACATAATGTCCTCTACCATAATGTCCTTTTCCTCCCGATTAGGCACCACCGAATTCTCCAGTTCTACAAGGCTTCTTGGCCTCGCACTCATCCCTACCCTGTATAGGGATGCACTCAAATCTCCTAGCAAGCTCCAATGCCTGATGAAAAGTGGTCTCAGCCTTAGCCTCATGTGCTATCCCAATCCTGATACCAAAGTGAAGACCCTTAATGAATCTCTGTACCTTCTTCTTCTCGGTGGAAATCAGAAAAGATGGATATCATGATAACTTTGTGAAAATCATATTATACAGAGTCACTAACATACTACCCTAAGCCAAATTCTCAAATTAACTACAAAGTTCATCCCTCTGAATGGGTGGAATGAACTTTTCCAAGAAGAATGTGAAAAATGAACCCATGAGAGAGGAAGTGACCCAGCTGGCCTATGCTGCTCGTAAGTATGCCACCACCTCTTGGCTGGTCCTCTCAACTAAAAAGTGGTAAATTAACTCCATTGGATTCCACAAGTCCCAAATTATGTAGAATCTCAAGATACCTATCCAAGAAGTCTTGGGCATCATCTGAATGAACAGCCTCAAAGTGCGGGGGCTGCAACTTCTAGAATATGTCCACCCTCTTCTGCTCATCCACTGATATAGTGGGCCTAAACTTAGGTTGTGTTACAATAATAGGATGAATCGCAGTAGTTGGTAGTCCTCCCGGAGTCTGATACCCTTGAACCATATGCTTAGGAGTGGGTGTTGTAGGGGTTTGAGCTCTCCCCCATCCTAAAAAGTAGATGGTACCATAGGAAATACTCCCGCCTGAGACCATGCTCTCTGTGAAACCAATCATATAGAATAAGGAATCCAAAAGTATTTGGGTAGCAATAGCTCCCTCTAGAACTAAGCTAGCCCCACCAGCTCATCCTGAATTAGAATCTGCTCATCATTTGGAGCTATTTGTGGTTTGACTGATGCCGCTCTAGCACAAATGTGAGTAGCTCTAGGTGGTGTTGCATGTGCTCTAGCCTAAGCTCTAGCCCTACCCCTACCCTGACCTATATCTCTAGTGACAGTTACAACCCGGGGCTCCAGCTCTGGCTCAGCTTCAGTTGACACATATGTCCTCATCAAGCATGAGAGAATATTACGGTAAGGAAAAATAAAAATCGCATGATAGAGAATGAAAGAATGTGAAGTTTTCTAAATGTCCCGTAGTCTCTCGAAGATAGGTATAGACATCTCCATACCAATTTACAAAACTCTACTAGACATGTTCATGAATCATGAGATCAATGCAACCTAGGCTCTAATACCAAGCTATCACGAACCAAAATCCCACCAAAGGTCGTGACGAGACCTAATATGCTGGCTAGGAAAACCAATCACAAAAAAAACCGAATAAACAATAGAAATGAATCAATATAACAAGTCTAATAGAAATTTGTAGCAGTCTAAAACCAGCACCAATAAGCGAAACTGTAATACAGTTCCCTAGAAACTGGTGTGAAAGAATACTTGGGCTCTAAGAGTGTCAAAAAACAATAGCATGAATAAATACAATAATGTCTGAAATAAACAATAGTTTCAAAATAGGAAAAGAAGGCCTACGTATGAACATGATGTAATACCTCGAGTTTCCTATCTCTAAAATGATATACTCCTCAGTTCTGCTCGTGTAAATACCTGATCAACACAATATTGTGCAGAAGAATAGTATGAGTACAACTGACCCAATGTATTCCGTAAGTACCAAAATTAACCTCAGTGAAGTATTGGCTAGATTGGTCAACTCATACTTACTATCCTAATCTGAACGGATGATAAATAAATACGATACCAGAATCTAGTAGAAATAGTGTATAAAATAATCAAATACAAGTAATGGAGATAATAACATTCTTTCAAACAAGAATTCTACTGAAAACTCATATTGGAACAACAAATCATCATATTAAATGATTTGCATCACAGAGCATTATTATAAATACCGAATAAGTAAGTCAATAATGTCTAAGAATAAATAAGACTCGATGTCATCAACCGAGACTCCTCAAGTGTCCAACAAACCTGCACATACAGGGCCTAACGTACAATGGGTGATCACCTGACTCCGAAGGGACGGATCCAAACCCATGCACCGCACGGAAAACTCATGTTCCAATAAAAATAACACTCGCATGGACAACTCACGTGCTACAAAATGCGTCTCGCACAAACAACTCAAATTCTTCCTCTCTCGTTCTCTAAAACTAAAAAAATGTAAAAAATGGGCAAAATTTCAAATTTAGACTTAAAATGCCTCTACCAAAACTACCTTTCGTGAATGCAGCCTCAGTCTCGTGTTCACGAAGCACAAGTTTCCACCACCTAGAAATCCTCTTTAGCTATCGCAGACAGACCTTCATGAGCACGAAGCTTCATCTAGATCCTTTATGCGAACGAAATCTACACCCAGCGAACGCGACGCCCAACTGCCTCCAGCCTTTGCAAATGTGATACTCCCTTTGCGAACGCGAAGCACAACAACCCCCAGTCCAAATGCTTCATCTTGGACTCGTGACACCCCTTGCGAATGCGATGAACACCAGACACCAGAAAACCTCCCAACGCCAAACATGCTTCGGGTGATCCAAAATTTCACGCGATCCCCTGGGACCCTGTCCAAACATTCCAACAAGTCCATCAATATTAAAGTGCCTATCGAAGGCCTCAAAATACATACACAACCATCATGTCTAAGGATCAAAGGCCAAACTACATGTTGAACTCTCTTAAGATCATAAACTTCTAAACTACCAACCAAGCATCTAATTAATGCCTACATACCTAGGATCTCAACCAAACATTGCACACAAGTCTCAAACAATAACAAAAACCCATATTCAGTCTTGGAACAACAATCAAAATTCGATAACTCTAAAGTCAACTATTGGTCAAACTTATAAACTCTCCAATTCTTCAAATTGCCAACTTTTGGCAAATGGAACTAGAATTTTTTAGGAACATCAAAAATCTTATCCGAACATAAGTCCAGATCCAAAATCACCATAGAACCTATTGGACCCATCAAAATCCAACCCCGACGTCGTTTACCCAAAAGTCAAACTTTGGCCAACTCTTACAACTTAAGGCTTCTAAAATAAAACTAAGTATTCCAATTCACTTCCGAACATCTCAGAACCAGACTGACCATTCTCGCAAGCCATAAAATATCAAATACACTTAAGAAAATCATAAAATAGAGGTTCTAATACTCAAAATGACCGATCGAACTGTTACATAATATCCAATGCATAAGTAGCATAGAAACATTTATGACGGAAACTAGAACTGATATATTGAGAAAGTTTATAACTTAATAATGCAGTATGAAACTGAGCAATTGAAAGCATATAAATGAATAACATCTCAATCATCATATCTATGAGGCTTCAACCCTGATAAAACTAGATATGTAAGCATGAGAGCCTCAACCTCATTAATTATTGATGTCACGTTTGGTGTTTTTTCCTCAACTCAAATAAAACTAGTGTATACGATTAAAATCGGACCCACCCGATTTTACTGATTAACCGAGATCGACGGGATGGACCGAAGATCGGCCACGTAGTAGATCAGACCGAGGTATGAGGAAACGATACCGAGTTCGAGATTCGAGGTACCTGCCGAGATCGAGACTGGTAAGAATCGAGACCAAACAAAGTAGGCATCGAGCAAGACCGAAGATAGCGTAATAATGGAAAGGCGGGGTATCCGTGACTAGCCGAAGATCGTGGAAGAAATCTCAGAACGGATCAAATGAAGAACAATTAATTAGCTAATCATGGGATTTTCCTTCTGTAATTAGAGTTGTACCATATGTAAAATTCCTCTACTATATAAAGGGGAGTTCTAATCATCTGTAAGACACATTATGGCATATCAAAGCAATATAACACTCTCTCTCGCTCATACTTTCTTGTTTATCAACTTGCTTTATATTTAACCGTTCTTCTATAAATCAGTTTGAGGGTACTCTAGCTTGAGGGATTAATTATGTTTCAACACTGGTGTATTTTTATCAATTGGTATTATATGAAATCACGTCTCCTAAAAACCACATTATAATTTTAATTGTTATCCAATTTGAAGGGTAAACAGTTTGGCGCCAACCGTGGGGCTAAGGATAATAGTGGTTGCTTAATACCTATTCCGATAACACACACTGCTTTATGCTTGTTCTCGTAAGTGTTTTTGATTTCAGGATAAACATGTCAAACTCGCAAGCAATACCCACACATGGTGACAACATCCTCGGTTTCTATAGGACAACGAGCCGTCCCAGGGATTAAAGTGCCTCAGGTTGACCTCGAGGGGGTCCAATTGAAAATCTCGTCGATGTCAGTTCACATGTCGCCTTAAATGCATATCTAGGTGTTGATCCTGAAGGTAGCGTACGTAGGGAAGCTCGATCAGGTGCTCGAGGTCCGCAGGGAGGAGAAGGTGGTAGAGTTAGCCTTCTGCTGATACTTGAAATGTTACAAGCTCAACAAGCTGCTATAGTGAAATTGCAAAATCAGAACCGTGCACCAAGTAGGGTCGAACCCAAGCCCCCACTAGAAGATGTCACAAGGCCGAGCCTGTACCGGGGAGATCAAATGTCAATGAATCGGCGACTGACCTTGCCATAATGAAATTTCTTGAGGATCTCACTAAGCGAATCGAATTAGGTGAAAAATTTATCGAGGCTAATGAAAAAAAGGTAGAAACATACAACTCCTAAGTTGACCAAATACCGGGGGCACCACCGATTTTGAAGAGTTTGGATTTGAAGAAATTCGTGCAGAAGCCTTTCCCTCCAAGTGCGGCTCCAAAGCCCATCTCGAACAAATTTTGCATTCTAGAAATTCTCAAGTATAATGGGACCACCGACTCTAACGAGCATGTCACTTCTTATACATGCGCAACAAAGGGGAATGACTTAGAAAATGACGAGCTTGAGTCCGTTCTACTGAAAAAGTTTGGGGAAACTTTATTGAAGGGGGAGATGATATGGTACCACAATTTTCCTCCCAATTCCATCGATTCATTCGCCATGATTGCAGATTCCTTCATCAAGGCTCACACCAGAGCAATAAAGGTCGTGACTAGGAAGTCATAGCTCTTCAAAGTGAAACAAAAGGACAACAAAATGTTAAGGGAATTAGTATCTCAGTTCCAGATGGAATGCATGGACCTACCCCAGTCATAGATGATTGGGTTGTCCAAGTCTTTACCCAAGGTTTGAACGAATGAAGTTCGGTAGCATCACGGTAGCTGAAGCAGAATTTAATTGAGTATCCAGCAGTGACCTGGCTGATGTGCATAATAGTTACAAATCGAAGATCAAGGTCGAGGATGATCAGTTAGGAACCTCTTCCGGTTCTGTTTATCCAAGCAGGCCCGTCGGTAGAATTCAAAGGGATATTGACTGGGAACCCTGATCGAATAGAGATCGATATCAACCATACGACGCAGACTGTAGAAACAACGGTCCAGGGCGTAACTCCGTTTGAAAGGACCGAAGGAATGATAGAGAATAGAGCTCCCAGGGCTCATGAGTAAGAGTGGCTTTGATAAACATGTCGAACCCACAGAAGCGCCACGACTATCGGAATATAACTTTAGCATTGACACATCAGGTATTGTATCAGCCATTGGGCGAATGAAGGATATTAGATAGTCTAGACCCATTCAGACCGATCCGGCACAAAGGAAACCTAATCAAATATGAAAATATCATGGTTCTCATGGTCATAGAATCGAAGACTGCAGATAGCTAAGGGAGGAGGTAGCCCGTCTATTCAACAAGGAGGTAACCCACTCGGGGATATGTTCCAGAAGGGACCTTGTCTTTCAATGATGAGGAAGAAGAAGGGATCTCACAACCCCACAATGATGCACTAGTAATCTCTATTCTTATGAATAAAATTCAAGTTAAACGTGTTTTACTTAATCCAGGAAGCTCTGCCAACATTATTCGATCGAGGGTCGTAGAGAAACTCGGCTTACAGGATCAGATTGTACCCACAACTCGAGTCCTCAATGTTTCAACATGGCAAGTGAAACTACTAAAGGTGAAATCATCTTGCCAGTAAATGTAGCTGGGACCATTCAAGAAACAAAGTTCCATGTGATCGAGGGCGATATGAGGTAAAACGTCCTACTCGGAAGACCTTGGATCATAACATGAGAGCGGTCCCCTCAACCCTTCACCAAGTTCTAAAATTGCCAACGCCGGATGGAGTAAAAATGGTGTAATACCACTGGAGATGTTCACAGTTGATGAAGTAATACTACTGTCGACGGCCTCATCAACAAAGGAATCAGAGTCGAAAGGAAAGCAAGAGGCCAAATAGCAACAACAGATACCGACCTCGACCCAATCGTAGGAGCAGGTGGCAGACAAGGATGACGAACATTGGATCCCCCGATCCTTCATAATTCTCGATTTTTCCGATGCCACAAAATCAACAGTCGAAGAGCTGGAGCGAGTCATACTGATCGAGTATCTACCCGAGGGAAAGGTGTACGTGGGCACGAGATTAACCCCCAAACTCAGGAAAAAACTCATTAAATTCCTTACAGATAATATGCATTGCGTTGCTTGGTCCCACCTTCATATGACAGGAATCCCACCGGATATCACTACCCATCCATTGAGCTTGGACCCGAAGTTTCATCTAGTAAAGCAAAAGGGAAGGCCCTAGTCTGAGGTTAAACACACATTCATCAAGGACGAGGTAACCAAACTTCTCAAAATAGGGTCCATTCGGGAAGTAAAATATCTCGAGTGGTTAGAAAACGTAGTCGTGGTCCCTAAAAAGGGCAATAAACTTAGGATGTGCGTAGACTATAAGGACCTAAACAAAGCATTCCCTAAGGACTCTTTTCCTTTGCCAAATATCGATCGTATGATCGATGCCACGGCTGGTCACGAGATTCTCAATTTTCTCGACGCCTACTCCGGGTACTATCAAATACAGATGAACCCGAAGGACTAGGAAAAGACTTCATTTATCACTAAGTACGACACCTATTGTTATCATGTAATGCCGTTCGGACTAACAAATGTTGGTGCAACTTACCAACGCCTAGTAAATCAAATGTTCGAAAAACAAATAGGAAAATGAATGAAAGTTTATATTAATGACATGCTAGTTAAGTCCTTGAGCGCAGAGGACCAATTGAATCATTTGGTCGAGACCTTCGACATACTAAGAAAGTACAACATGAATTTCAACCCAGAGAAGTGCGCATTCGGGATCGGCTCGGGGAAATTCCTAGGCTTCATGGTATCAAATCGGGGCATCGAGATCAACCCCGATAAAATCAAGGCCATCAAAGATATTACGGTCGTGATAATGTTATGGCCGTACAAAGGTTAACAGGGCGCATAACAGCACTAGGCCGATTCATTTCGAGGTCCTCATGTAGGAGTCGCCGGTTCTTCTCGCTGATTAAGAAGAAGAGTAATTTTCATGAGCTCCGGAGTGCCAACAAGCCTTGGAAGAAGTAAATTAGTATCTATCGAACCCGCCACTGCTTCACACTCTGAAAGCAGACGAGCAACTCCATTTATACTTAGCAGTCTCTGAAATCGCAGTAAGTGGGGTCCTAGTCCGAGAAGATCAAGGTACGCAATTTCCTATCTACTATGTTAGTCTAACCTTAGGTGAGGTCGAGAGCCGATACCCACACCTAGAAAAATTATCGCTTTCTTTAATAAGCGCCTCTAGGAAATTAAAACCATATTTTTAATGTCGCCCATTTTGTGTAGTGACTACTTATCCCCTTCACAATATTTTGCATAAACCGAACTTTCGGGTCAACTGGCCAAATGGGTTGTCAAGATCAGTGGGTATGGTATCGAGTATCAACCCCGAACGACCATTAAGTCTCAAATTTTGGCAGACTTTGTGGCCAACTTCACGCCAGCCCTCGTACCCGAGGCCGAAAAGAAATTATTACTAAAGTCGGGTACATCTTCGGAGGTATGGACCCTTTTCACCGACAGCGCTTCGAACGTGAAGGGGTCCGGACTAGGCATCCTTTTGAAGCCGCCCATAGGAAATTCAATTAGACAATCTATCAAAACTTCAAAATTAACTAACAATGAGGCTGAGTAAGAGGCTATGGTTGCAGGTCTCGAGCTAGCTAAGTGTTTGGGAGGAGAGGGCATCGAGGCCAAATGTGACTCCCTACTTGTGGTAAACCAAGGCAACAGAACTTTTGAGGTTCGAGAAGACCGAATGCAGAGGTACTTGGACAAACTACAAGTGTCTCTACATCGATTTAAAGAATGGACCCTGCAAAATGTACCTTGAGAACAAAACAGTGAGGCTGATGCCCTAGCAAACTTGGGTTCATCAGTCGAAGATGACGAACTTAGCTCAGGGATTGTCGTACAACATTCGATATCAGTAGTCGAAGAAGGCCACACCGAAATAAATTCTACGAGTCTGAACTGGGATTGGAGAAACAAGTACATCGAATACTTAAAGAACGGGAAGCTTCCATCAGACCCAAAAGAGTCAAGGACTCTATGCACAAAAGCAGCACAATTCACAGTGGCCGAGGATGGAACACTGTATAGGAGAATGTTCGATGGACCGTTGGTGATATGCATGGGACCAGGAGACACCGACTACGTCCTACGGGAAATTCACGAAGGTACTTGTGAAAACCAGTCCAGTGCCGAGTCATTGGTTCACAAAGTTATCAGGGCAGGGTACTATTGGGACGATATGGAAAAGGACACCAAAGAGTTTGTTCGAAGGTGCGATAAATGCAAAAGACACGCGTCGATGATTCACCAGCCTAGAGAGTAGCTCCACTCGGCACTATCCCCATGGTCGTTCATGAAATTGGGAATGACATCGTCGGCCCTCTTCCATCTGCCCCAGGTAAAGCTCAACTAATTTTATTCATGAGTAACTATTTTTCTAAATGGGTTGAAGCCCAGGATTTCAAAAAAGTCAGAGAAAAGGAAGTCATAGACTTTATTTGGGACCACATTATATTTCGATTCAGGATGACTGCCAAGATCGTATACGACAATGGGAAGAAATTCGTCGGCAGCAAAGTGACAAAATTTCTCGAAGAACACAAAATTAAAAGGATCTTATCAACACCATATCATCCTAGTGGGAACAGACAAGCCAAATAGACAAACAAGACCATTATTCAAAATCTAAAGAAAAGATTGACCGACGCTAAAGGAAAATGGAGAGGGATACTACCCGAGGTTCTTTAGGCGTATCGCACAACGTTGAAATCCAGTACGGGGACAACACCGTTCTCTGTAGTCTATGGTGCTGAAGCTCTGATCTCGGTCGAAGTCGGGGAACCTAACCTCAGGTTTCGGTATGCGACGGAAGAGTCAAATAATGAGGCTATGAATACAAGCCTCGAATTGCTAGATGAAATATGGGAAGCCTCTCTTGTTTGAATTGCCTCTCAAAATAGCAGATCGAAAGGTATTATAACCGAAAAGCCAATCTTCGACACTTTAAAATCGGGGACTTAGTTCTGAGAAAAGTAACCCTCAACACTCGGAACCCGAACGAAGGAAAACGTGGCCCGAACTGGGAGGGACCATATAAGGTCCTCGACATAATCAGAAAAGGATCCTACAAGCTCGGCATGATGAACGACAAGCAATTACCAAACAATTGGAACATATCACTCCTCAAATGATATTACTGCAAAGGTACGACCTTCTTTATTTTTATTTATATTTTATATTAACCAATTGCAGGTATTCGATCGAAGACATCGAGGGATTCTTCAACACAAAGTCCTTAGGTCTGAAAGAACGCGTTGCAATCTTTTTCCCTAAGACCAATTTTTGTCCTATATGGGTTTTTCCGGCGAGTTTTTTAACGAGGCAATCATTGTTCGTGCTAACTTAGAGAAATTCAACAGTATTTGTGGATTCTTTACAATCAACCTCAAATACTGGGGGCATCACCGTCGAATGTCAACTTTGTTACAAGGAAAGTCGTGTCTACAGGGTCTCTATAGGTAAAGTTTGTAAGGGCCACACGGTCGAACGAACCGTGCCCATGTAGGTTACTCGAGCCCTAACATCAAGCATGTACGCATGTATAATCATCTATTAAGAGAAGTATTTTTCCTTGCCAAATATTTCATGACTTAGCAAATTTTACTTTACAATTTCATAATTTTGATCTATTGTGGAAACAAGCTTAAGGGTCGATCACAACTGAAGTTCGAACAAATGACCCCACACTCGGGGACTGCCATCTAAAAAATTGACGTGATCAAATTACTAAAATCTCGAGATCATAAGACCTTAAAAAGGAAACCCTCGATTTCATGGCCACCCCACTCGGGGACTGACACTTCAAAAAAGTTTGAAGTGTTATGGGGAAACAAGCCCAAGAGGCAAATCCCAAGCTTAAAAAGGCTACGGCCAAATTAACACGGTTCGGAGACGTCCGATTTCTGTTATAAAAAAGGCCTTTGAATATCTTCATAAACCGGTTAAAAAGGCTACCCTCAGCTGAATTACTAAGGTTTTCGATAATATTGACCCTCGAAAACCCTAATGGGTGCAAAATTGTTCGAACTCTCGAACAAATGCTTTATTTCATGATAAGACATTACGAAACAAAGGGTCTCGATAATATCGACCCTCGAAAACCCTAATGGGTACAGTATCATTCAAAATCTCGAAAAAATTCTTTATTTCATGGTAAGGCATAACAGAGTTTATATGATTAAACAATAAACTTTTTAAGCCAAAAAGGGGAAAAAACCATTCTTTTAAGGCCGTATCGGCCTAATTCTAGAGCCTAAAGGGCCATTTTATTTTTGAGTTCGAGAAATCATCTTCACTCAACTAAAACCTAAGGATCATCCTACTTCGTGTTCGAGCAATTACTTAATCTATTATAAAAACTACATTAGTCCGGCTTTGATCAAATTGCCTAAGCCTCGAACTTATGAACAAAATTTTCATAAAGCATGAATGGAACAAAATTTTCACAAGGCAGAAAATGAAATAAAGACAAGTTGGAAAGGAAAGAGATCTTTATATATATATATATATGAGAATATTTACAAGGTCCGATCATGACCCTACACAAAAGATCAAAAGTGAAAAATCCTAAGGTTCCTAATTTTCTCCGGAGAAGCTTCTTCTCCATCAGGGTCCCCCCACTCTCAGACCCTCTCTCTCTCCCGGCGTCATCATCATCATCAGAGGAGGCCATTGCCTTAGCATTGGATTTGTGCTCTTTGGCCTTTATTATCTCGTCAGTGAGATCAAAACCTCAACCATAGATCTCCTCGAGGGTTTCCTACCGAGATTGGCACTTGGTGAGCTTGGAAACCCAATGTGCTCGAGTTTGGGCGGCCTCAACAGTGTCTCTTTCTTGGTCTTGAGCAGCTTCAACATCAGACCGGTAGACGGCCATGATCGCCACCACATCATCTTTAGCATTTTCAGCCTCAGATTTGGCCTTAGTTTGGCGGCCAACCGAGCCTGGAGCTCCTTTATTTTCTTGGCTTGTGCCAAGATCTTCTCCTTCATGCCTTGAAGCTGATTTTTAGATGATGACAGCTGGGCTCGAGCAGCCTCCTTCTCTAAGGCAAGGCGGTCCATATTTTTCTTCCATCCCAAGCTGGGCTCGAGCATGCTCATTTATCGTTTCGACCTCTTCACGAAATTTCTCTATTATCTTGAGCTTCTACTGAACCTGTGATATTGAAGTGTTATCCATTATTCTCGAACCGATGCCATGAGCTTCTAAGATTTTCATTACCTGCTCAATCAGGTCGGTTTGTTCTTTATGAGCTACGGCCAACTCGACTCGAAGGTCCTTGGTCTCTCTTCTTTTTGCCCACTGAGAAGTTTGAAGGCATTCCTCTCCTCGATAAGCCCTTGAATGTCAGCCTCATACCAGTTCAGCTCAACTCGAGACCTAGAAAATGCTTCATGATGAAGCATCGAGGCATACACAGATAAAAGTAAGAAGTTAGACAAAGAAGAAAAACACAAGTATGATATCTATAAGGAAAGTTAAGGCTTACCCGATTCAAGGATTGTTGTGCCTCATTGAAAAGACACGGAGCATCCACTTCATCCATTAAGACCTCGTCCTCCTCTATGACCAGACCTCAAAGATAGGGGGTGGAAAAAATTCGTGCATCCTCCGGGATGGAGATGACAATTGTCCGTTTGGTCCTCGAACAGACACTAGGGGCCGGGAACTGGATGGTCAATCTGAAGCTCAAGGAGATCCCACCTGGATCCTTCTTCGGTATTTCCAAGTCACTTAGACCGGCGACATCCTCAATCACGGTAAAATAACCACGGAAGGGGTCTTCCCCTCTATGGGCTCCTTCTACATCAGGAGTCTTCATGGCCTGGGACTGCGAATTGTCTCCTCAGAAATTGAAGGGAGGGAAGGCGAGTCTCCAATTTCTATTTCCCTAAGTGGGTCTCTTGGGGCATTCCTCTCATCTCGGGGAGCCTCGAGATTGACCTCCACATTCTATTCCGCCACTTTTGTGCCTCGAGATGAAGAATCTTCAGTCTTTGCCAACTCGGGACTCCACCCGAGTCTCCTCTCGAGGCCCCGTCAGCTCGGGACAGCATGTCTTTGGCTCCTACTGGATCGGTAGTCTTTTGAGCCTCACTTCTCATATTTACTCGGGCCACCAGCTCAGATCCATCGTCTTCTTCTTCTTCTTCCTCTCTTAAGAGTCGAAGTGTCTCTGTAGGCAGGGCGACGATATCCTCTTTTAGCTTTCGAGCTACTCTATTATTAGGCTCTGGGTCCTTGGAGGTTGAGGTCCTCTTCCTCTTCATCTCCTTTACCGGCTTCGAGACCGGGGTGAAAATCTCTTCCTCACCAGATGGGGGCCTCATGACCGCATCTTTGCCGAGGCCTACAGGAAAAGAAATTAAGTACAGGAAGAATGTTTTAACAAAATCATCAAATACATGAATGGAGCTTACCATGATTTTTGGTCTCCCATCGGCCTTTTGATAAATTGCGCCATGTGCGCTCAGCATATGTAGAGGTCGAGGCCAGGTCCCTGACCCAACTCTCGAGTTTAGGAATTTCACCTGGCATCCAAGCAACCACTATATCATGGAAAAGGATATTGATGAGAAAAAGTAAAGAAACAATATAAAAAATGGAAGCTTATAGTAGGATTGTACTTACGCTTCATATTTCATTTCTCGGGAAATGGTATCTTCTCGGCCGGGATTAGGTCAGAAGTCTTCACTCGAACAACCAACTCATCTAGCCTCGATCTTTGTCTTCATCTATGCTCGAGATCAGTGCCTTGGTAGCCCGACGCTGAGGTTTTATTAACCCACCTTGATAGAGTCGGGGGTTGTACAACCTGATGAAATGGTCAAGGGTGAAAGGAAGCCCCTCGACTTTGTTCTCGAAAAATCGAAGCAGAATAATAATCCGCCAAAAAGAAGGATGGATTTGACCTAGGAATATTTGGTACTTGCGGCAGAAATCAACGATAACGGGATCGAGAGGGCCCAACGTGAAAGGTTAAGTGTAAACACTCAAAAACCCTTCCATGTGGGTAGTGATGTTTTCTTCGGGGACCGGAATCACCACATCTTTTCCCTTCCAGTTGCAGTCTTTCTTCAGTTGCATAAGGAAGTTTTCAGATATCGAGCATATATACCTCGACACTGGCTCACATCGACCAGGGACCGAAGAATTTTTCTTGATCTTGAAGTCGGAGCTGATGACGCACCCCCTGGGAACACACTCCTCAGAGCACGGCTCCGCGGTGCTTTGTCGCCGGCCGGCCAAGATGATAACACGATTTCTTTTTGTGGTATGGTTTTTGACTTTTTCTCCATTTGGTTTGAGTTTGAAGAAAGAGGAATATAATGGGACTTGGTGATTTGAGAAGAGGTTAACAACGAAACCGAGAGATTTTGCAGAACGGGAGAACTTGAGAGATGCACAAAGCTTTGAAGATTAAAAGAGATTGAAAGTAAAGTTTGAATCAATGGGAAAATGGCCTATTTATGGGTTTCACGGCGACGGTTCGAAACCACTAGTGGACGACCACCAACTGAAACACATTATATGCCTAGGGACTTGTACCGACGGGACGTTTATGTCACTTTATCGCTTACGTCATGGTTATGGCATCATGTGACGTCACAATTAATCGGGGTAAAAGGCCGGAGATTCAATTTGTTTCTTGTCATTACACTCCAAAAAACAAGGGGACTATCTGTATACAGTTAAAATCGGGTCCACCCGATTTTACTGATTAACTGAGACAGGGGGGATAGACCAAAGATCAGCCCCGTAGTAGATTAGACCGAGGTATGAGGACAAGGTGCCGAGTTCGAGATTCGAGGTACCTGCCGAGATCGAGACCAGTAAGAATCAAGACCAAAAAAGGTATACATCGGGGAAGACCGAAGATAGTGTAATAATGGAAAGGCAGGATATCCGTGACTGGTCGAAGATCATAGCGGAAATCTCGGAACAGATCAAATCAAGAACGGTTAATTAGCTAATCAAGGGATTTTCTTCTGTAATTAGAGTTGCACCATATGTGAAATTTCTCTACTATATAAAGGGGAGTTCTAATCATTTGTAAGACATATTATGGAATATCAAAGCAATATAACACTCTCTCTTGCTCATAATTTCTTGTTTATCAACTTGCTTTATATTTAACCGTTCTGGTATCAATCAGTTCGAGGGCACTCTAGCTCGAGGGCTGAATTACGTTTCAACACTGGTCTGTTTTACTTTATTGTTAACTTCTATTATTAATCATTATTTTTATCAATTGGTATTAGGTGAAATCACGTGTCCTTAAAATCACATTATAAGTTTAATTGTTATCCAATTTTGACTTGGGGTTCTCTACCTCGATAATTACATGGAGGCCTCAACCTCTGAATTTACGCATTACATGCTAGAAATAGGGCTTCAACCCGATATAGACATCTAAACACATTCGTAAGGGGATCAATTCAACTTGTACGTAATCATTCATAACGAGACCATTAAGTCAACTGAGCACATATATTAATACATGTGAACATAATGTCTCATATGCCATACGACATCTCTGTTTTAATAAAATCAGCATTAAGATGTGCCAAGCATTAATAACCAGAAGATATCATTGTATAACTCATAAATGCCAACTTATCAAAATATGCGACTTTTCACAATTACATGACATACAAAGCACCGAATATGCTAAAAGAACGTAGTTCATTTTTTGAAACTTCTTGTCACATTATTTTTCAATCAAAACATACCTTTTAAACATAGTGAATCAACCGCTTGCTCATTCCCCCAAGCACTTGATCACGAAATCTTTCAAATAACTTGTCGCACACCTATAAGCATGCTTTTAGGAAAAAATACAATTAGGAGGTTGATGGTAGGCTAGTAACTCGTGTTTTAGTTACATTTTACACTTTAATTACTGTACTTTATTCAAGTTTGAGGTTACTTATGACGATTTGCGCTTATTGCTTTGTAGGAGGTGATTCTGCGTAAGGAAGCAATTTTGGAGTTAAAATAGATGATTTGCAGCTTTAAAGTCTAATTAAAAGCTCAAGAAATAAAACCGGGATCGCGTTCGGGAATCGAGAACAAATTCTGGATGTTAAAAATTGATGGAATCAGGGACTCTAATATTTTTGCACTACCGCGTCACATGGGGCACGATGCTATGCGGCAGTGCACATTGTGCCTGCCAGTCAAAAAATTAGCACTTAGAAGATCCTCAATAATGTGGAACATGGTGCGCCGCGCCTGTACATTTCAGCAATCCTGTTTTCCGCCTTGAAATTGGTAATTCTATCTGAACCCGTTTCTACATGGTATAAATATACAAAAATACAATTTTGAGAGGACTTTTGACCTATGATAGATTTGAAAAGCATTGGAGACTCTAAGGCACGAGAATTTATAATTCTTCGATCAACTCAATACTCGAGTTTGGATTGAATTCATGTTATCTTAAATTTATTTGTGATGATTTCTCCTACTATTATGGAGTAGTTCTCCCTTAGGGTTTTTGACAAACATGGTGTATTGATAATTTAACTAGGGATTTGATTCTTGATACTAGCTAGAATTAATTGATGGAGTTTTGAATTATATTGTAAAATTGTTCATTATTTTTCTTAATCAAAAGAGGAGTTTGATATTGAATTTCTTTGTATCGTATGCTCTAGTTTAAATTTGTGATTCATCTAGGTAATCGAAAGAGCCTCTTGAATTGCTAGTTTGAACTAGAAAATAGGAAAACATTCGTGAGAAGTTATCCTTTAGACTAAAATAGGTACTGCGTTCGTAGCAATTGTTCACAATACTTCAATTGGATTATTTAATCGAACAAGGAACTTTAACCTTAAGTATAATTTGATTATCTAGTGAATTTGTGAGAACTAGTAGTAATTTATAAGTGAAATAACTCGAGAATTGGATCTCTAGTTAGTTATCTTGCACATGCCTAGTCAATGGCCCTTACTTCTCCCAATGATATTTGTGTGTTTCTCAACTTTTATTTTCCGTGATCGATTGATAATTGCTTTAATTTTTATAGTTAATCGTAGTTGATAATCATTCAAATCAATGTGTTAATCATTTTGGATAGCAGTTAATATAAAATTATTTGAATATTATTTAAATCCAATCCATGTGGAGACGATAATTAATCTAAACTATTTTAGGCTAGCAAGCATTAATTTCGTGTTGCGTTTTTCACTCGTCAAATTTGGCCCCAATGCCGGTGATTGAAAATTAATAATGTTCAAAATAGTTTTGATGTTAACCCAGGAACCAATTTTATTTTCTTGTATAAATGTTTTCTCACTTGTGTGCACGTAACATGTACAATTTTTCTAGTGTATGACTCGATCATCTTCGAAGAAAGTGATACCATAGTCCATGATGAATTATTGGAAGATGCAGACCAATGGCCAGCTAAGAGTAAACACATAAGAAATCAGTTAGAGTTCACCAAGTGGACTCTAATACATCACTACAAGCTCAACTAGACACCATGTACAAGGAAATAAGAAATTTGACCTTAGTAAAAGTACAAAATGAGCCACAAGCAACATGTGATTTTTATGGAATGGGACAGCTGAGGAAGTTAATGTTGTAGGAAACTACAATAGAGGAAACTATCAAGGTGGAAACAACTTCAATGCTATGGGTCAAAGACATCAAGGTTTCTTGTGGCGCTCACCAAATGGGAGTTTTAAACTCGTGTCAGTAGAATAATCCTAGACCCCAGGGCCAAGGAACTCTAGGTTTTCAGGATCAGCCGAAGCAACAATACTATCCACAACAGTTAAATTAGTGTGTAGTATGGAAAATCTCATGATCGCTTTCATCAAGAAGTATGGCGAGGTTTTTGATATTCACAGTACTGTAATTCAAAATCTGGAAAGACAAGTTTGTCACACCCCAAACTCGGGGAGCACGATCGTCACTCAACCGAGATAACCCGACCAAGCAAGCCTATACAATACCTTCTACCCAGACTTACTTGTGAATAACAATAAAATCCAATTAATTAATTAGGCAGGGAGGAGGATCAAGTAAACAACAACACTAATTCATTATCAGCAGTTACATCATTTATGAGTTTCCAAAATTCATACTTTTTCATGGTTTAATGTGGAACGTGTGATACAATTACAACATTACTACTTTGACTTTTCCCACACCAACACACCACCCATACTATGTCTATGGAGCCTCTAATAGATACAAAAGAGTGCGGTGATAGTGCCAGCAACAAGGCACCGGCTATACCTAAAATTATAGTAATACACACAAAATAAAAGATGTACAACCCCGCAATTAGACGGGGCTCACCAAGTTAGCTGGGAAGATTGAGTACCGCTATCACTGGTCAGTATCCTCTATTGCGGAACCACCTGCATCTATTAAAGATGCAACGTCCCTGACAAAAGGGATGCTAGAACATGCCGAATAGTACTAGTATGAAAACCTAATCATGAACTTTGAATTACAACATAAATATGATGAATCAAAGTGACAATAGAATAGCATAGATAGCCATTAAAGCCAAAGAAGATTTATCAAGAGCTGTCCATATCACTAAGAAATTTTGAGACGAGAACTTATGTAACCATCTTTACACAAAGCGTCCCCGCTGCCTCACCCCAATGTATACGGGTGGGGGTGCAACAACGATACCAGTACTTACAGAAAGCGGCCCTGCTGCCTCACCCCAATATGTGCGGGTGAGGGTGTAACAACAACACCAATACCTACACAAAACGGCCCTGCCGCCTCACCCTAATATGTGCGGGTGGAGGTGTAATAACAATACCAATTCCTACACAAAGCGTCCCAGCCACCTCACCGCAATATGTACGGGTGGAGGTGTAACAACAATACCAATTACAATCTCTACACTAACAATTTTCATATGTAATACGACTTGAAATTATAACATGTAGATACACAATCCCTAGTTTGGAACACGTCCTTAATCAATAACCAAACATATTAAGAGCATTTGATCACGAATCGAACATATTTTTTTTCACAGATCTTATCCGGAATAATTGAATTATAATAAACATCTTGAAATTTAAAAGGGCGATGTGGGGTTCAATTCTTAAAGAAGAGTTTAGCCATCGTACCTTATTGAGCTTCCTTAAACTCTAAGATGTTCTGAACTCTTAGCACGTTCGATATATGTTATAAATATGGAAAATTGAACCAAAATTAGGAAGAAGATCATGACTCTAGTTCAATTGATCATTTTTTCAGGCACTAGGTGTACGGTAAGGTTTCAAGGCCCTTTTTATGGAGGATTGCATCAACCTCAACCAATTCTTTACTATTTTATCTCAACAATCTCCCTACATCCCATGATCCATCATGCATGCAAAATAAACCACTCCCATACCCATGAAATATCTTAGTAATTGTGCATTTCTTAGTTAAATTTCGAAATTAAGAGATAGGGTGTAAAATCTTACCTCTAGGATGAAGATCTAGTGTGCTCCCCTTGTTAATTCTTCCAAGGTTTTGAGTAAGAATTGGGGGTTAATTGATTGAGGAACTCTCTCCCTCTCTAGAGCCTTTTCTCTCTCAAAATATCAAGTTCCCCCTTTAGAAATGGTCCATAGAGACTAAATAACGAAATGGGGTCGGGTTATAAAAACTAAAAAAATGAAGCCCCGAACACGATCTACAGTCGCATATGCGACCACATAATGCTTATGTGGTCCGCGAAATGGCCCTCCAGAACTAGGTTGTGCTGCCCTATTGTGTGGTCATTGTGCAGTCTGCAGACCTATTCTGCGATCGCATAATACGCCGCAGAACCTCCCTTCAAAACATTTCTAAGCTGAATCTACGATCGATGTGCGGCTCGTGAAATCATTTTGCAATCGCATAATGGGTCATGAAATGACATTCAATAATGGCCCAAATGACTTCCTCACTTTGCGGCCATTTTGCGGCCGCATAATGGGCCGCAAAAATGCCCTTTCTGCAAAACATTTTCTTTCAACTCCCCAGCGCGCTGTTCAACCCAAAAAGTCCATACCGTCATCTCATACGCCTACCTCGGCACCACGAGACCCCGGGTTTTCGGAAAAAGTTCTACAAGGCCTTACAAAGTAGGCCAAATTGCTAACTTGTTATCTGAGAGGGCTCCAGAGACTCTACCATCTAACATATAAAATAACTTGAAAGAAACTATCAAGGCTGTGTCTCTGAAAAGTTCTAAAATATTTACTTCTGGTTGTAGAAACTAGACCATAGGTGGTGAGCAAGCATACTGAGACTATGGAGAAGCAAAAGAGTGGAAATAAAAGGGTGACAATAATAATGTGCGAAAAGAGGTTGAAGAGAGTAGATGTATGCTATTCTACCATTCCCTCAAAAGATGAAAAAGGACAAATTAGACAGGTGCTTTGGGCAGTTCTTGGAGATTCTCAAACAGCTATATATGAGCATTCCCTTCATAGAGGTTCTCACTGACATGCATGCTTATGCTAAATTCAGGAAGGAGATTGTCACGACCTGAATCCCACGATAGAGGTCGTGATGGCATCTAATCTCTAAGACTAGGTAAGTGTATAACTTAACAATATAAAGTCAAAATCATGATATAATAAGACATATATTAGTATAAAAGCAAAAATAGAGTTAATACAAGTCAAAGTGGAAATACTCAATTATCTCAGAACTAGGTAGTACAAAGTCAATAGCTCTAACTGAGTACATATGGAGTATCCCAAAAGATACAATACTATTCGAGTGTATATTAAAAATATCTATATAAAAGATGAGACTACAAGGGACTACGACAATATGCAACTCTACTTTGAATCCTCGCCAACAAGAAAGCTCTAACTCTCGGGGTCCACTGCCACTAACACCTGAACATGAAAAAAAATATACAGAAGTATAGCATGAGTACACCATATTCGGTATCCAGTAAGTATCAAGATTAACCTCGGTGAAGCAATGACATGGTTCAATTCATATGATACTCACTGGTCAATAACTTGTGCAATATATCAATAACTGGCAACATAATATATAAGGGAAAACAATACCAACCATCTCGTAGAGCATGTAATAACAACTCAATGTAGAAAAATCCATATTTGCCTACAAATCATCAAGTAGAAGTTAGGCATGCGATAGCATGTCAAATTCAACCAAAAACTCATTAAAAAATATAACACAAAAACTTTTAAGAAACATATATGCGATCACAATACCAACCCCGTTTCAACACATAAACAACATCAAGAAAGACAACCTTAAATCATCATATAACATCATCAACAATGTGCACATAACAACGAAATTCCCTCCTTATTTCTCCACATGCGCATATCTCCAACCTTATTTCGCCACGTGGGCAACCCAAGAAAATTCCACCCTTATTTCACCCCACGCGCAAAATGATAGACACAATCTCACGGCACCTCGTTCTGAAAACCCCAATCAATCCGCTCAACATGTCCACATATGCCACAATTATCACAAAAAATGATAACACCAAAGCCTCATAAAAAGTATAATCTCATAATTTATCAACAATGTGCACAAAGACATGAAAATAGTAAAAATGCGGGCGAGTGCTCAACATATAAATCATTGCTACGACTAATACAATTGTAGTGATCATATTCACGTAGCCACAAAGTTATTAAGCTATAGAAAATAACCCAAATTAAGGCATATTAACAACCTAAGGTCTAATCTAGTCATAAACCACACTTACGCCCGTGTAAACGCTCGTCTCCTCGTGTACACTTCGTTTTTCACATAACAGAGATATGTAGTTTAAGGTCAAATCTTAAGGGGTATTCCCTACCCAAGGTTAGGCAAGATACTTACCTCAAACAAGAAAATTCAATAGTCCAAAAATGCCTTTCCTTTAAAATTCACCTACGTCCGGCTCAAATCTAGCTAAAAATGACTCAGTAATTTTAAACAATGCTAAAGGAATCAATTCCAAATAATAAAGTCCCAATCTTTACCCAATTCTCAAAAAGTCAACGAAAGTCAATCGTAGGCTCGAACGGTCAAAAATCGAATCGAGGGGTAGATCTCGACTATCCATATTCACACGAGTTTAAATAAATGATTACTTTTCAAAATCAGGTCCAAATCGACTCCTAAATCTTAAATTTTTATTTTTCGAAACATAGTAAAAAGTCCCCAAAAACATTCCTTTCAAGTTCCATGATTTTGGTGTAAACATACATGAGAAATCAAGATATATTATCAAAAATAAAGTGAAAATTACTTACCCAATATCTATGTGTAAAATCTCCTTCAACAATTTCCCCACGCAGTCTAGGGGTCAAAATATGATAAAATAAGATTAAGTTCCGAAATACCTAGCTATAAACGAGCTGCAGATGTCGCATTTGTGACCTGAAATTCTGTAAGGCCCCGTAAAATATTACCAAGAACTCGAGGTTTGTGGTGCCGAGGTATCTAATGTGTAAGTCCCCATGAATTTCTTTTGCTAATTTGAGCAATTTCGAGCTTAAGAATACAATTTAATTTAGACCCGAACCACATGAGAATTACTGGAGGGGATAAAGTTTTTTTTGGATACATGGGGATAATTATTTTATTCATACTTGAAAGTTGTAATAATAGGGAACACTTGGATGCTTAATTCAAAGAAATAAGACTAAAGAAAATACAGTGAGCTATCTCTCCATAGCGCAACTATAGCACAGGAGGGAAACGGAAAATTTTAGCAAACCAGTGAGCTAAAGCCATATAGAACATGGATAGCAGTAGTGGAAAATAATTGTACCTGACTTTAGTAAACCAGTGAGCTAAAGACTCATAGCACAAGGATAGCACCAGTTGAAAGATAATGTACCTGGGCCTATTAATACCCGAGCGGGGAAAGAGAAACATAAAAGGATTTCAAGACTAGGGATTTTCTATCCATCACCCTTTTGGCCAAGACTTCCTATACACATTTAAGGTGAGCTTTTAAGTGTGTTTTATGATGATTCCACTTCTCAATCACTAGTTACAACAAGGTTTTGTATTAAATTCTGTAGGATTTCTTCACAATCGCAAGAACACCCCAAAAGTTGACTTTCAAGATTTGGTCTACAAGAGGTAATCTTTCACCCTTAAACCTACATGCATGATTGTTAGTGAATTTATGAGCACGGAATAGGTACTATCACTTATGAGACGGTGATTGGAAGCCATAAATACTTAAATTAGATTATTGGGTGTTGTAGAGATTTTGTAATGAGTTAATTAGTGAAATTTGGTGGATATGAGTTCATTGATGATAATAATAGTGCTAAAGAAGGTAGTTAGCAGTAAAAGGATATTGTATTATATCTTTTTGATGGGAAGGAGGGATTGTTGGATGAAGAAACACCATTACTAGAGGTAGTTGAATGCTATGCACATTAGATGTTTGATAAAAAGTCTAAAAGAATTAAAGTGTAGAAACCTTACTAATATAGTTACAAATGTGTTTCATTGTTGTAGATTGAAGTTGTTTAGTGTGGTGGACGCCGTAGTATTATTAAGGGGCGAATTTCAGGTATGTATGGCTAAAAACCCATCTTCTTAGAAATTGAACCCCCTTGGTGTCCATGCAATTGGTGTAAGTTCCAAAATTGGTAGATGTAGAAATTGCTATTCCAAATGTGCTTGTGTTGCAAGAATATATGTGCAATATGTATTTCAATATTCTCATTATGCTATCTTGTCATTTGAGAATGTGTTAAAGATATGGAATATGTGCTAAAATGCCTAGACTTCCAGTTGACTCTGAATAAAGATTGTTATGCTAAAGTATGTGAAGGCCTTTACTTGCCTTTGATCTATAATTGCTCTCATGTGTACTCAATATATTGAATTGAAAGGCTTGTTTGTTGATAATGATAATAATTTGAAATGTGGGGAAGAACTTGCATTATGATATACGGCCAAGAGCATAGGTGTGATATAAAGATTGTGGCTACTAGTGCCAATGAATTGATATATGTGAAAAAAATATGAAATGAGAGGATAAATGGAAAATGGTAATGTATTGTCTAAGACGGCCTAGCCGATCGGACCGTGATCGGACGCCATGCCGCACACATGGTGGTACTATGCTGGAAACTAAAATTGGAAATTGAAAGTGGAAACTGAAACTGGAATTTTGATTGTGTTGATGTCTCCAATGGGACGACCTAGCTGATCGGGTCGTGATCGGACTCCATATAAAAGTAAGGTGGTATTGTGATTGATGAGGCATTGATACTAATGATGTCCCAATTTAAAGCTATAAAAATTACTTGAAAGCTTATGTGATCTTTAATTTGATGGTGTAGTGTTGTTTAAGGTTTCCATTGATTCCATGATTATTTATTCTTGTATTATTGTTCCTTCTAATGAGATGGAGTTTAGTTATACATACTAGTACTATTCGACAGTACTCATTTCACTTTTACCGGGGGCGCTACATCTTCAAATGGATGTAGGTGGTTCCATAGCAGACGGTGTTGATCGCAGCTAGTGGTGAATCATCATCATCATCTTCCCAGCAGAGTTGGTGAGCCCCATTTCTTCCTGGGGTCATGTAGTACATCTTTTGTTTGTATGTTTGCCACATTTTGAGGTATAGACGGGGCCTTTTTGCCGGCGTTATTATGACTCTCTTTTGTATCTTTAGAGGCTCCGTAGACACTGTATGGGTTGTATATGGGTATTGGAAGGGTCAGTGGATTATGTTGTGTTTTGGACCCTTGCTCCTTCAAATTGAAAAGTGTATGTAATTTTGAAAAACTTACCAATGATGTAACAATTGAATCGATTTGGAAATGTTCATAAAATCTTCCGGTTGTATAATTAATAATAACATGTTTTCTTGATCATAATGAGTTGAGTAGAAAATGTCTAATAGGCTTGCTCAGTCGGGTTCACTCAGTTGAGCGCCGGTCGCGCCTCCCGAGGTTGGGGCATGAAATTCTTGGTATTAGAGCCTATGGTTTAAAGTGACCTAGGTTGTCTCGGAGCCGTGTCTAGTAGAGTCGTTCTTATCGGTGTGTTGTCGACCATATCTATAAGTTGGAGGATACTGGAATTTGAGGTATGTTACCTTTCTTAAACATTCCAGATCGTGTGATAAATCTTGACTATAAGATTGTCTTCTAACTCGTGCATTAAGGTTGAAGGTAAGTTTAAACGCTCTTTTGTATATTCCAACTAATGTTGTCTTATGACATGACAAATGGGCAAAGGCCTGAATGTTAAGGAGATGGAACATGTATCATCTTGAACGAACGGTATGGACATATAAGACAAGTACATAGTACCATGAGCATACTTTATATGAGGAAAGTGTTAAAAGTGATTACCCACCTCCAAAGAGACATTGACTTGATAAATGAGACGTAAGCTTAAATAGCACATGTGGGTAGTGTGGAAAGAATGTATATGATCGTAAGGTGTAAAAGAAAATTTGTTATATAAGCATGTGATATATGGAGGGCACGACCAGGAGATTAATGTTGAGAGTGTAAGTCTCTCACAAGAGACAAGAAGTTATGAAAGGAGAGTCAATTGAACCCACAATGAAGACCCTTGTTCTATGAATTTTATAAGAATCCAGAAATGTACGAAGTTGTTTTACACTCCTAAAGGATATTAGCATGAGGAATTAGAATCCCAAACCTGTGTGGCCAGATAAGATTAGAGCACTTATGGGGTTAATACCATGGAAACTTAAATTTCCATAATAGTAGAACATATATACGAGGGCTCGAGACATGAGATATATGCCCCTCAAGTTGCTAAATTTAAGACTTGTGTCGAAATTCGGGATTTCCCCCAAGTGGGGAAGGAAGGTCCATAGTGAGGCTACTTAAATACAATGAAACAAGAGTAATACTATGTATCTATGATGTTGGATTATTTTGTTGAAGATATGTGTAGACTAGAAAAGTGATAATGAGTAACGTGATTCTCTGAAAGGATATACTAATGATATACTACTAGTACTCCAAGAAGGTGGAAGGTTAAGGAAGGTAAATTCTTCATACATGACAATGTAAATGACAAGGTCAACGATCCTAGAGACTAAGAGTAATGTTTGTCAAGGGATTTTATACTTGTTAGAGAGTCAGGGACAATGGAACCCAAGGAAGTATTATAGGTCAAATGTGAAAGGTTGCATGTTTTTCGAATGGGATAATCATGGATTTGCGATTTAACTAAAGTTCCAAGGCTTTAAGAAAAGGGAAACGAGTGAGAGAAATATATGTGATGCTATAATATCCCAAGAGTGCATTTGGACTTGATGGAGAGCCTATTAAGAATCTTACAAGCAAGGAAGTGTTAGGTGATACGCGGATGAACACACTTTCCCACAGATATCCCAACAAGTGTCGAGAGGTGAGCAGGATGAATTCCCAACTTAGGGAAAGGACCACGTAATATACTGAAGAGTGCATAGCTATTCACTAAATAGGAAGAATGAGCCGAGAAGAAACGGGAAGGAAATCTATAAATTGAGATGGTAATTGTTATCGTAAAATAGTTCGTATCGGACTGGTTGACTCGCCAAAGCACAAGTGTTAATAAAAGGTATAAAAGACTAACCGTAGTGCAACCGACTTGGGTGACACTGAATATCAACTAAAAGGTCTAGGGAGTTCTTATCTACATATTATAATGAAAAGTGAGACTACTGGTGGTGAAGTGGTGGTATGATAATCTCAACAAACGAGGCACAATGATACTACGAGTTCATGAGAGGCAGACAAGTGTGTGACACAATAAGGCTATCAACTATGCACTATGAGCAAAATGGAATGGGAATAAATGTTCCAGTTAGAAAAAAAAGATAGTACCAGCATATTGTCCAAGCCAAAGGACGATCAAAAGGGAAAGACAACACAATCTACCCAAAGGGCAAAGAAAAAGGTTTGAAACAGATTGAGAGAGGATGAACACTTGTTACGACCTAGACATGTTTAATATGGTAGCTATTAAGCTGCAATACCAGGAAACTCTATTGGTAGCTATAATACTGGTAATAAGGCGAGTTACTCATCGAGGATGGAATCAGGTGGACTAAGTCTTACACTTAAGAGGAAAACCAAAAGTCATTGTTAATGGATCTCAAGTTTCAGAGAATGCCCTGTTCGGGCCAGTGACTCTTCCTGAATTGTATATATATAAAGGTTATTGAAATGTGTTTAACATTAAAGAGGGATAGTGAGAATGTTCACAAGGAAAGTAGAGCCGTTTCTTAAATTCGATAATGCACATAAGAGGGAAATAGGTTGGCTAAGAAATGTCTGAGAACAATGTTACCTTACATTTGATGCAATGTCGTGCAGGTTGATGTTATTAGGGTGTGTGCACAAGCAAGCAGATGTTATTCATTTGAAACAGAAGGTCCTATAAGAAAACTATCCAGTAATGTCTTTTTTTGAAAATTTGGAAGAGCAAGTTGCAAGTATTCACAGCTAGTTTGAGAGTTCACCAGCTAGCTAGTTTGAGAGTCCGTCTTGCAGACTCTAGCAACGGAGGGGTAATTGTGCAAAATAGGGTCGAACCGTTTCTTGTTTTGGAAGTCAAAGAGAAACAATACGACGATCCATTGTTGGTACAACTGAAGGAGGGGATTCATAAACATAATACTATGTTTTTCTTCTTCTTTTGGCATGGATGATGGTACACTAATATACCAAGGGTGGCTATGTGTTCCAAAAGTAGATGGTCCCCAGGAAAGAATCATGATCGAGGCTCACACTTCTAGGTATTCCGTGCACCCGAGCTCTACAAAGATGTATCATAATCTCAAAGAAGTCTATTGGTGGAATGACATAAAGAGGAATGTGGTTGACTTTGTGGTAAGATGTCTGAGTTGTCAGCAAGTAAAGGCCGAACACCAACAACCCGATGGGTTGGCACAGAACATTGAAATTCCAATATGGAAGTGAGAAATGATTAATATGGACTTTGTGGTGGGACTACCACGCGCTCCATGCAAGTTTGACTCAATTTGGGTAATTATGGATCGACTCACAAAATCAACACATTTCTTGCCATTAAAATCTATCGACACAACGGAACAATATGCTTAGTTGTATATCAAGGAAATAGTCAGGTTGCATGTCACTCCTTTTTCTATCTTTTCTGATCGAGGGGAACATTTCAAGGCTAATTTTTGGAAGAAATTTCAGCAAGGTTTGGGTACTCAGGTGAATCTTATTACAACCTTCCATGCACAGACCGACGGGAAAGCGGAGCGAAATATTTAGATGCTTGAGGACGTTTTGTGTGCTTGTGTTCTTGACTTTAAGGGTAGCTAGGATGATCATTTTCCACCCACAGAGTTTGCTTATAACAACAACTTCCATGCTAGTATTCAGATGGTTCCATTTGAGGAATTATATGGTAAGAGATGTAGATCTCCCATTGGGTGGTTAGAGATTGGGGAAGCTGAGTTGATAGGGACATACCTCGTGCATCAGGCTATGGAGAAGATTAAGTTCATAAATGAGCAGTTGGAAACTGCTCAGATTCATCAAAAATATTATTCGAATGTTCGTCGTAGAGATTTATAGTTCAAGGAAGATTATTGGGTATTCATGAAGGGTATAATGCGGTTTAGGAGAAAGGGGAAATTTAGTCCGAGGTTTGTCGACCCATACAAAATCATTCATAGGATTGGTCAGGTGGCGTACAAGTTTGAGCTACCACCCGAGATGTCATTAGTGCACCCGGTATTCCATCTGTCTATGTTGAAGAAGGTAGTTGGAGATCCGTCAGCTATTTTGCCGGTTGAGACCATTGAAGTTAATGAAGAGCTGTAATTCTAGTTACCATTATTGATAGACAAGTCCGAAAGTTGAGGAATAAAGAAATTTGCTCCGTGAAAAGTGTTATGGCGAAACCAGCAGGTTGGAGAGGCTACTTCGGAGGCCGAGGAAGAAATGAAGAAGAAGTATCCTTACTTGTTTGTATAATCTATGTAAACGTTTTATAAAAACTGTTGCCTATGGATTTTGTATCACTTGTTCTAGTAATGTAAAAAGTTCTTCTTTCTAAATATATTGTATGTGAGGCCAGAGTAGGTGTTGTTATGCGTTATGTTACGTCATTGGATTGTGTATATGTTTTTAGGATGTGTTTCAGGGGATCTCTAACAGATGGATAGTCCTAGTTATAAAGGAAACTCTGGTGAAAAGTTTTGAAATTTAGGGAGTTAGACAAATCTGGGGCTGCTGGTGTGTGGTATGAAAAAATCTGAGTTGCATAGGATGCTAATAATGAGCCTTGATCCTCATTCGAGGACGAATGATCTTAAGTGGGGGATGATGTAAGGCTCCGTGAAATCTTACCAAGAACTCGAGGTTTGTGGTGTCGAGCTAGCTAATGTGTAAGGCTCCGTGAATTTCTATTGCTAATTTGAGCAATTTCGAGCTTAAGAATACAATTTAATTTAGACCCGAACCACATGAGAACTACTGGAGGGGATAAAGTTTTTTTTGGACTTGGGGATAATTATTTTATTCATATTTGAAAGTTGTAATAATAGGGAACACTTGGATGCTTAATTCAAAGAAATAAGACTAAAGAAAATACAGTGAGCTATCTCTCCATAGCGCAACTATAGCACAGGAGGGAAACGGAAAATTTTAGCAAACCAGTGAGCTAAAGCCTTATAGCACAGGGATAGCAGTAGTGGAAAATAATTTTACCTGACTTTAGCAAACCAGTGAGCTAAAGCCTCATAGCACAGGGATAGCACCAATTGAAAGATAATGTACCTGGGCCTATTAATGCCTGAGCGGGGAGAGAGAAACAGAAATGGATTTCAAGACTAGGGCTTTTCTATCCATCACCCATTTGGACAAGGCTTCCAATACACATTTAAGGTGAGTTTTTAAGTGTGTTTTATGATGATTCCACTTCTCAATCACTAGTTACAACAAGGTTTTGTATTGGATTCTGTAGGATTTCTTCACAATCTCAAGAACACCCCAAAAGTTGACTTTCAAGATTTGGTCTACAAGAGGTAATCTTTCACCCTTAAACCTACATGCATGATTGTTAGTGAATATATAAGCAAGGAATAAGTACTAGTACTTATGAGATGGTCATTGTAAGCCATAAATACTTAAACTAGATTATTGAGTGTTGTAGAGATTTTGTAATGAGTTAATTAGTGAAATTTGGTGGATCTGAGTCTATTGATGATAATAATAGTGCTAAAGAAGGTAGTTAGTAGTCAAAGGATATTGTATTATATCTTGTTGATGGGAAGAAGGGATTGTTGGATGAAGAAACACCATTACTAGAGGTAGTTGAATGCTATGCACATTAGGCGTTTGATAAAATTCTAAATAACTTAAAGTATAAAAATCTTACTAATATAGTTACAAATGTGTTGCATTATTGTGGATTGAAGTTGTTTAGTGTGGTGGACGCGGTAGTATTATTAAGAGGCGAATTTTAGGTATGTATGGCTAAAACTCCCGCTTCTTAGAAATTGAACTCCTTTAGTGTCCATGCAATTGGTGTAAGTTCCATAATTGATTGATGTAGAAATTTCTATTCCAAATGTGCTTGTGTAGCAAGAATATATGTGTAATATGTATTTCAATGTTCCCATTATGTTATCTTGTCATTTGAGGATGTGTTAAAGATAAGGAATATGTGCTAAAATTCCTAGACGTCTAGTCGAGTCTGAATAAAGATTGTTGTGCTAAAGTATGTGAAGGCCTCTACTTACCTATTATCTGTAATTGCTCTCGTGTGTACTCAATATCTTGAATTGAAAGGCCTGTTTGTTGAAAATGATAATAATGTGAAATGTGGGAAAGAACTTTCACTATGAAATACGACCAAGAGCATAGGTATGATATAACGATTGTGGCCACTAGTGCCGATGAATTGATATATGAAATAAATATGAAATGAGAGGATCGATGGAAAATGGTAATGTCTTGGCTGAGACAACCTAGCTGATCGTGCCGTGATTGGATGCCATGCCGCACACATTATGGTACTGTGCTGGAAATAGAAATTGTAAATTGAAATTGGAATTGTGATTGTGGTGAATGTATCCAATGGGACGACCTAGCCGATCAGGTCCGGATCGGGCTCCGTATAAAAGTACGATGGTATTGTGAAAGATGAGGTATTGATACTAATGATGTCCTAATTTAAAGCTATGAAAATTACTTGAAAGCTTATGTGATCCTTAATTTGATGTTGTAGTGTTGTTTAAGGTTTCCATTGATTCCATTATTATTTCTTCTTGAATTATTGTTCTTTCTAATGAGATGGGATTTAGTTATACATACTATTACTATTCTACAGTACTAACGTCCCTTTTGCCGGGGGCACTACATCTTCAAATGGTTGTAGGTGGTTCCATACTAGATAGTGTTGATCGCAGCTAGTGGTGCATCATCATCATCTTCCTAGGAGACTTGGTGAGCCCCATTTCTTCCTGGGGTCATGTAGTACATCTTTATCTTATATGTTTTCCACATTTTGAGGTATAGCTGGGCCTTGTTTCGGGCGTTGTTATGACTCTCTTTTGTATCTTTAGAGGCTTCATAGACACTTTGTGGGTTGTATATGGGTATTGGAAGCGTTAGTGGATTATGTTGTATTTTGGACCCTTGTTCCTTTAAATTGAAAAGTGTATGTAATTTTGAAAAACTTACCTATAATGTAACAATTGAATCGATTTGAAAATGTTTACAAAATCTCCCTATTGTATAATTAATAATAACCTATTTTCTTGATCATAATGAGTTGGGTAGAAAATGTCTAATAGGCTTGTTCAGTCGGGTTCACTAGGTTGACCGCCGGCCGCGGTTCCCGAGGTTGGGGCATGACAGGTTCGTAAATGCAGCCTTGAGGTTGGAAATGTGAAGATAGCCTGCCTAGCTGATGTTGCAAATGCTACCAAAAACATCGCAATTGCAAAGAATTACTGCCTCTTCCAACTTCGCAAATGCGACAATCTCTTTGCAAATTTGAAGTCCCAGCTGCCATCCTATTTTATCAAATGCGACCAAATTCCTCGAAATTTCGAGGTTCCCCAGGCAACCCCCTTATTGCAAATGCGAGAAGGACACTGCAATTGCGAGCTGACCTTTTCAAATGCGAGATCTACATCACTAGAAAAATCTGAAGCAAACCAAAACACTCTAAAACCATTCCGAAACTCATCGAGCCCCTCAGTTCCCACACTGAACATCCACACAAGTATATAAAACTCATACGAACTTGCTCTCTAGCTTGGAACATCAAAATAATGTATAAAACCATGAATCGAATACCAAAATACATCTTGAAAGCTTTGAAACTCAATAGCAGGAATATTCACAAACAAGCGCCCGATTCCTATAAAAATACTCGAAATACACCAAACTTTTCAAACAAGTTTTAAATGACAAAGCAGAGTTATTCCAAATCTTGGAATAATAATCTGAACCCGATAGCCTCAAAGTCAACCCATGTCAAACTTATGAAATTTCTAACCTTCAAATTTCCAACCTTCGACAAAAAGAGACAAATCATCTAGGAACCGTCGAATCAATTTTGGACATATGCCTAAGTCCAAAATTACCATACGAACCTCTTGGAACCATCAAAACACCATTATGGGGTCGTGTTTACAATAGGCAAACCTTGATTAACTCTTATAACTTAAGCTTCAAACCTTGGAACCAACTGTTCCATTTGCATCCAAAACCTTCTCGAACCCAAACCAACCATCCCCGCAAGTCACAAAATAATAATTAAGAACACGAGAAGCATCAAATGGAAAAACGAGGCTCAAATACACAAAACGACTGTCTAGGTCACTAGAGAAATCTTGTTTGGCAAGAGGAAGTTAGAGAAAACAACAACGGTCAAGTTGAATGCTTATTGTAGTGCCATATTGCAAAATAAAATTCCTCAAAAGTGTGGGGATATAGGGTGATTAACCATACCATGCTCTTTGGGGAGTGAGAAATTCGGCAAGGCCTTATATGATTCTAGTGCATCTATAAATCAATGCTTATCTGTATCCAGGAAACTTGAAGGTGAGCTTGAAGTGTTCAAGTCCATACCAGTGTCCTTGCAACTGGCTGACCAAACCACCATCATACCTGTGGGAATCATTGAATATATTCTCGTATGGGTGGACAAGTTTGTGTTCCCCGTAGGCTTTATTGTGGTGGACATGAAAGTGAAAAAAGAGGTTCCTCTAATTCTACAGAGGCCATATATTTACACGGGAAGAGAAATTCTTGATATCTATAAGGGGAAACGCATGCTTAGAGTGGGTAACGAGAAGGTGGTTTTTTAGATGAAGAGAATGCTGAAATATCCTAGTGGTGAGGAATCTTCCTACTCGTGTTTCAAGCTTGATGTTGTGTGGGAGTTAGCTAAAAAAATACAATTTTGATAAGATTGTAGGGCACTCTCTATAGAGGTGTATCCCTTAGTCTAGCATAGTGGAGGAAGAAGATCCTGAAATAAAGAAAGAGGCTGAAGCTCTTGAGATTGAAAATCAGGTAGTTGATGAGGAGGAACTCAAAAGGGACGCGTCTAAGCCTAGTGTGGAATTGAAGATCCTCCTTATTCACTTGAAATATGCTTTCTTGAGACTAACAATTTTCCTATGATTGTTTCTGCTTACTTGATAGGTGCACATGAACAAAAGCCGGCGGAGATGCTAAGAAAATACAAAAAAGCCATTGGATTGACCATATCTTATATTCATGGAATCAGTCTTGCCATTTGCATTCACAAAATTTTGCTGGAAGAAAATAGCAAGCTAGTGGTGCAACCTCAAAGAAAAATGAACAGAACTTTAGAGGAGGTAGTGAAAAAAGAGATTATCAAATTTCTAGATGCGGGAGTGATTTTCCCCATCTCTGATAGCCCATGGATTAGCCCAGTGCAAGTTGTACCTAAGAAAAGGGGCATAATAGTGGTGAATAACAAAAATAATGAGTCGATCCCCACAAGAATAGTTACTGGATGGGGAATGTGCATTGATTATAGGAGGTTAGATGATGCAATAACGACGGACCACTTTCCACTACCCTTTATTGATCAGATACTCGAGAAGGTTGCTGGACTTGGCTGTTACTATTTCTTGGATGGGTACTTAGACTACAATCAAATACCCATTTCCCTTGAAGATATTGAAAAGACTAATTTCACTTGTATTTTGGGAATGTTTTCTTACGTGAGGATGCCTTTCAGGTTGAATAATGCACCGGCCACTTTTCAGAGGTGCATGATGTCTATCTTCTCAGATCTAAATGGGAAGCGGGTATTCATGGATGCCTTCACTTTAATTGGTTATCATTTTTGATGATTGTTTAAAGAACTTGGTACTTTTGCTAAAATGTCACGAAGCCACTCATCTGGTTCTTAACTGGGAGAAGTTCCACTTCATGGTAAAAGAGAGTATTGTTCTGGGCCACAAAGTGACTACACATGGTGTTGAAGTTGACAGAGCAAAGGTTGATGTAATTGCTAGAATTCCACCACCGACTTCCATGAAAAGTATAAGGAGTTTCTTGGGACATGCTGGGTTTTATAGGAGGTTCATCAAATAAAATTTTGGTATTACTAAGCCATTAAACATATTGCAAGCAATGGATGTCAATTTTATATTCACCGTGGAGTGCCTAAGAGCCTTCGAACTAATAAAGGAAAAACCTGTTAGTGGTTCTATTATAGTGAACCTGATTGGAGCCAACCATTTGAGATAATGTGTGATGCTATTGATGTAGACGTGGGAGAAACTCCGGGGCAAAGGGAAGATACAATCTTTAGACCCATCTACTATGCAAGTCAAACGTTGAATGTTGATCAAGTGAATTATGCTGTAAGAGAGAAAGAATTCTTTGTCGTGGTCTTTGCTTTTGATAAGTTTAGATCATATCTCGTGGGGAGTAAGGTAATTGTGCATAATGATCACTCAACTTTGAAAAATTTGGTAAGTAAGAAGCAATCCAAGCTGCGTATGATGCCACGAGTGTTGTTGCTTGAACAGTTTTACCTCGAGTTCAAGGATAATAAGGGCACTCAAAATCAATTTGCAGATCATCTATCTCCACTTGAGAGACCTCAAGTAGAGATAATAGAAATAAAGGAAGAGTTCCCTAATGAGCAGATGTTATCCATTTCTATGGTCTCCGAAAAACCGCCATGGTATGTTGATGTAGCCAACTTTTTGGCTAGCGGATGGTTGCCTCACGACTTCTCTTGTGATCAAAGAAGGAAGCTTCAAGGTGAGGCAAAAAGTTATTTTTGGAATGGCCCTTTCTTGTTTAAATTGTGTGAAAATGGTATGATTCATATATGTATACCTTCAGGAGAAATGGCAAGTATTTTGTCCCATTACCATGATGGAGCAGTTGGAGGACACTATGGTGGAATTGCACTATAGGGAAGGTCATGGAATCAGTTTTCTATCGGTCAACTTTGTATAAATATGCACGGTATATGCGCCTTCATGTGACAAGCGCCAAAGAATATTAGCAAGAGGGAAGGGATGCCTTTGAACTCCATTCTAGTATGTGAAAATTTTCATGTTTCGGACATTGACTTTGTAGGGATGTTCCTATCCTTCCATTCTTATGAGTACATCGTAGTAGCCATTTACTAAGTCTCTAATTTGGTCAAAACAATCTCTAATGGGACCAATGATTCTTAGGTGGTGCGTAGTTCCTACGAAAGAACATCTTTACCCACTTTGGGACACCTCGAATAATTATCAGAGATAATGTGTCGCACTTTGGTAATAAGCAATTCGCTGCATTGTTTGATAATTTTAGGGTAACTCATAAAATAGGAACCCACACCATGCCCAAACTAGTGGAAAAGTTGAAGTGGCTAACTGTGAGCTCAAACTAATTCTTCAAATAATGGTTAGTGCTTCTTTTAAGGATTGGTCTGTAAAGTTGGATGAAGCTCTAGAGGTGTATAAAAATGCATTCAAAACAACATGGGGACTTCACTATTCAAATTAGTGTATGGAAAATCATGTCGTCTACCTGTTGAGATAGAAAATAAAGCTTATTGTACAATTAAATTGCTTAATATGCTCTTAGTCTTGGCTTTTGAGTGATAGCTGATATCTATTGGTTTTTGATGTTGCTGGTTTCCTCTTATGCATTTTCGAGGCAGGTCTCGCGTTCGCGATGTTTAACTGGAGGATGGGAAGGATTTTTCTTCGCGTTCGCAAAGAAAAGGACGCGTTCAAGAAGGTTTGGCAGTAGAGTGCATCGCGGACGCGAGATGAGGGGCGCGTTCGTGAAGAAGAGAAGAGGCAACTAGGGACCCATTCATTTTGTCTACCCGTTCGTGGAGGTGCGGTCACGATCCCAATGAGAGGGGTAAGTAAAGTTTCTCCTTTGGATGATCGCGTTCACGTAGAAGGGAAATTTGGTCGGAGGCAATTTGGACTGGGCAGAATAAAAGATTCAAAAATGATGGTTTGAGTTCATATCAAAAAATTGAATTGGGAGTTCGGTAAAAGGCGATTTTTTGGAGAGATTACTGCGTGGGTGTTTGGGGTAACTGATTCTTACCTGGTTTTGTTTAATTCCCATAATTATGTCTTTAATTTCATCATTAAATTAGTGATTTGGCGTGGAAAATTGGGGCTAAATTTTAAGAAAAGTCCTTAGGCCGAATTTTGGGGTTTTGATCGAGATTTTGGTATCAGATTTGAGTAACTTCGGTAGGATTAGGATTGTGGGTGAATGGGTGTTTATAATTTGTGACTTTTACCCGATTCCGAGACGTGGGCACGGTGAGGATTTTTGAGCGATTTTCCAATTTCTTGCTTTAACTTTGATTTCATTCGCTAGATTAGTTTCTTGTTGTTATCCTTCTATGATTTCTTCCTTATTCAATTCTAGTCTTTATTATACTACGATATTTCATTCTTGTCTTCTATATTATATATATACTAGTAGAGCGCTGACCTGACCTCGTCACTACTCGACCGAGGTTAGGCTTGACACTTAGTGGGTAACATTCTGGTCTACTCACGCCCTTTCCTGCACATGTTTTTCATGTGCAGATCCAGACTCATCTTACCAGCCTTATCACTAGTTGCATTCGCTACTGCTTATTGGAGACTTCAAGGTATGCCTGCCCGCGCCCGCAGATCCTCACAGTCCTCCTTTATCCCCTTATGTTCATTTTCCCTCTTTCTATAGAAAATGATGTATCTAATAGTTAAGACTTCTTAGTAGCTTGTGACTTGTGGTGTTCCAGGTTTTGGGATTATTTGTACATTTCAGAAGTTGATAATTGTATATGTCGAGCGGCATTCAGTTTCTTATTATATCATTGTTATTGTTAGTGGTTAATGTTCATGCTTTTATTTCATTTCCGCAAAGTGTTAGGCTTATGTAGTCGTAGAGACTAGGTGCTGTCACGACAAATTCACGGAGGGAGAATTTGGGTCATGACAAGTTGGTATCAGAGCTCTATGTTCATATGTATCGTAAGTCACAATCCTGTTCATTAGAGTCTCGCAGATAGATGCAGAGACGTCTGTACTTGTCTTCGGGAGGCTATGGAACTGTTAGGAATAATCATACTTCTTTTGATTCCTTGTCGTGCGAGTTATGGACATCAAATTCTAAAATTTTCTATTCTGATCTTTATCACATATGACGAGGACTTGTACCGGGAGATTTGACGATCAGGCACCCGAGCCCCCTGATACAGGTGCCAGAGGCCGGGGCCGGTGTAGAGGACCACCACATAGTGCATCCAGAGCACCCGCATGAGCTGCAACGGAGGAGCCCCTAGTAGCTGCAGTTGGAGGGCATGCACCAGAGGTTCCTATTGCTGCACCAGCCCTCCAGGAGACTCTAGCCCAGTTCATGAGCATATTCAGCACCTTATCTCAGGCTGGATTAATCCCACTAGCTCCCGCTATATCTCAGGCTCGGAATGGGCACCGACTCCCGCAGCCCGTGCTCTTGAGAAAAGGGTCCAAGTTGATCAGGTCCCAGAGTTCATTCCTATGCCGCCGGTAGCTTCGGTTCAGCATAAGACCAGGGCAGCCGCTTTTGAGACGGATCAACTCATACTTGAGAGGTATAAGAAGTACAACCAACCTACTTTTAGCGGATTGACTTTAGATGATGCTCAGGGTTTTCTGGAGGAGTGCTATCGTATTTCCGTACTATGGGCATAGCGGAGACGAGTGGGGTTTCTTTCATCACTTACCAACTTAGAGGAGCAGCCTTCCAGTTGTGGCGTGCTTATGAGCCGAGTAGTCCGGACGAGGCAGACTCACTCACATGGACTCAGTTCTCGAATATGTTTTTGAGAGGGTATGTTCCTTAGAGCCTTAGGGATGTATGATGCGCAGAGTTGAGCAGCTGCGCCAGGGTTCTATGGATGTGTCAGAGTATGCAATCCGTTTCAGTGAGTTGGCCCGACATGCACCGACCTTGGATGCCACGGTTCGGGAGAGGGTTCGTCTCTTTATTAAGGGACTCCACCCCAGTATCAGGACCAGTATGGCCAGGGAGTTGGAGATGGATTGTCTCTTATCAGTAGGTCGTGAGAATTGCTAAGAGAGTGGAGGGCATGCTTGCCTGGGACAAAGAGGAGAGAGAGGCCAAGAGGTCCCGAGAGACTGGTTATTATTCTGGAGCTCGTGTCCCAGCAACTCTCCATGGTAGGGTTTGTGTGAGTCGCCCTGTTCATTCAGCTCTTCCTGCCACCAGTGGTGTTCCAGCTCCTTCCAGGCCCCAGGAGCCTTATTATGCACCGCCAGTATCTAGTATGCCTCCTGCTCGGGGTGTTATTAGCGGCCACTCCAGTAGGTCAGGCCTGAGTCAGTAACGTCAGTCACGTCCTCTAAGTGGTTGTTTTGAGTGTGGCGACACTCTCCATATGATTATGGATTGACCCAGACTTAGAAGGGGTGCACCTCCACAAACTTCTTAGCCACCACGTGCTCCACCGGGTCCTCCGGCAATGCTTCCAGCTCTAGCTACCGCCCCACCTGCTCAGCTAGCTCGAGGTGGAGGTCGAGGAGGTCAGAGTCGCCCTGGAGGGGGGCGATGTCAGGTATTATGCTCTTCCGGCTTGTTCAGAGAAAGTTTCTTCCGACTCCGTCATTACAGGTATTGTTCCAAACTGTCATAGAGACTCGTCGGTATTGTTTGACCCAGGCTCTACTATTCATATGTGTACTCTTATTTTTCTCCACATTTGGGCGTATCTCGGGATTCTTTGAGTTCCCCTATTTATATGTCTACCCCTGTGAGAGATTCTCTTGTTATGGACCGCGTGTATTGGTCGTGCTTGATTACTCTTAATTGTTTTGAGACCAAAGTCGATTTATTATTGCTCAACATGGTAGATTTTGATGTTATCTTGGGCATGGACTGGTTGTCGCCCCATTATGTTATTCTTGATTTTCACGTTAAGACCGCGACACTGGGTATGACAGCCTTTCTACAATTAGAATGGAGGGGTGCCTTAGAATGTACATCCTGTAGAGTTATTTCATTTCTTAAGGCTTAATGAATGGTTGAGAAGGGTTGTGACGCGTATTTGTCCTATGTGAGAGATGTCAGTATTGAAACCCCTATAGTTGAGTCAGTTACAGTAGTGAGGGATTTCCTAGATGTGTTTCCAGCTGATCTTCCGGGCATGCCACCCGACAAAGATATTAATTTTGGCATTGATTTATTATCGGGAACTCGGCCCATCTCTATTCCTCCTTACTGTATGGCTCCTCCTGAGTTGAAGGAGTTGAAGGAGCAGTTGGAGGAGTTGCTTGATAAGGGCCTCATTCGGACCAGTGTGTCTCTCTGGGATGCTCTGGTCTGGTTTTTGAAGAAAAAGGATGGTTCTATATGTATGTGTATTGATTATCAGCAGCTGAACAAGGTTACAGTGTAGAACAGGTACCCATTGTGTCGCATTGATGACTTATTTGATCAGTTATAGGGTGTCAGGGTGTTTTCCATGATTGACTTGCATTCAGGCTATCATCCGTTGAAGATTCGGGAACCAGATATCTCGAAGACTACTTTCAGGACCAGATATGGTCACTATGAGTTTCTTGTCATGTCTTTCGGGCTGACCACTGTCCCAACAACTTTTATGCATTTGATGCACAGTGTGTTCCGGCCTTATCTTGACTTCTTCGTCATTATGTTTATTGACGACATTTTGGTGTACTCTCGGAATCGAGAGGATCATGAGCATCACCTGAGGACTATGCTTCAGACTTTGGGAGAGAAGAAGTTGTATGCAAAATTTTCTAGTGTGAGTTTTGGCTAGACTCACTGGCATTCATAGGTCATGTAGTATCGAGTGATGGGATCAAGGTAGATCCCAAGAAGGTGGAGACAATGTAGAGTTGTCCTAGACCATCATCAGCTACGGAGATACGCAGTTTTCCTGGTTTGGCGGGGTATTACTGTCGTTTTGTAGAGGGATTCTCATCTATGACCAGGCAGACCCATAAGGGTGCTCCATTCAGGTGGACAGAAGAGTGTGCGGAGAGGTTTCAGAAGATCAAGACAACTTTGACTACATCCCCAATATTGGTATTGCCTACAGGTTTGGGGTCTTACACCGTATATTGTGATCCTTCACAGAGTGGTTTTGATGCGGTGTTGATGCATGACGATAGGGTGATTGCCTACACGTCTAGACAGTTGAAGGTGCATTAGAAGAACTGTCTTCACCACGATCTTGAGTTAGCAGCAATTGTTCATACCCTAAAGATTTAGCGCCACTATTTGTATGGTGTTCCTTGTGAGATTTTCACTGATCACCAGAGTTTGCAGCACCTGTTCAAGAAAAAGGATATTAACTTCATGGTGGCCGATGCTTTAACTCACCGGGCGGAGTGCTTGGGGAGTTTAACATACCTTTCAGTAGTAGAGAGATCCTTAGCATTGGATGTTCATGCCTTAGCCAGCCAGTTTGTCAGATTGGATATTTCGGAGCCAAGACGGGTATTGACTTGTGTGGTCTCTAGGTCTTCCCTTTGTGATCGTATCAGGGAGCGTCAATATGATAACCCCGATCTCCTTGTCCTTCAGGACAAGGTTCGACGAGATGATGCCATAGATGTGACTATTGGTGATGATGGCGTGTTGAGAATGCAGGGCCGAATATGTGTGCCCAATGTGGATGGGCTTCGGGAGTTGAGTCTTGAGGAGGGCCACAACTCACAATATTCCATCGATCCGGATACTGCGAATATGTACCAGGATTTGAGACAACACTATTGGTGGAGTAGGATGAAGAAGGATATAGTTGGGTTTGTAGCTCGGTGTATCAACTATCAGTAGGTCAAGTCCAAGCATCGAACCCGGGTGGATTGCTTCAGAGGTTAGAGGTCCCAGAGTGGAAGTGGGAGCGGATCATCATGGATTTTGTAGTTGTGCTCCTACAGACTTCGAGGAAGTTCGACGCTATTTTGGGTGATTGTGGATCGGCTGACCAAGTTCTCGCACTTCATTCTAGTTGGTACTACTTACTCTTTAGAGCAGTTGGTTGAGATTTACATCCGAGATATTGTTCGCCTTCATGGTGTCCCAGTTTCCATCATTTCAGATAAGGGCACACAGGTTACATCGCAGTTTTGGAGGGCCGTGCAATGATATTTGGGTACTCAGGTTGAGTTGAGCATAGTCTTTCAACCCCAGATGGACGGACCGTCCGAGCGCACTATCCAGATATTGGAAGACATGTTACACATTTGTGTCATTGATTTTGGGGGTTCATGGGACCAGCTTCTGCCGCACGCAGAGTTTGCTTATAACAACAGTTATCAGTTGAGCATTCAGATGGCTCCGTACGTGGATTTATATAGGAGGCGGTGTAGATCTCTGGTGGGATGGTTTGAGCTGGGGGAGGTTAGGCTCTTGGGTACATATTTGGTCCAGGATACATTAGACAAAGTGAAATTTATTCAGGAGCGGATTCGCACGACACAGTCTAGGAAGAAGAGCTATGCGGACAAGAAGGTCTGTGATATGTCTTTCATGATCGGAGTAAAGGTTCTGCTGAAGGTATCACCCATGAAGGGTGTTATCAATTTTGGGAAGAGGGTAAAGTTGATCCCCTAGTTCATTGGGCCTTTTGCGGTACTTCAGAGGATAGGGGAAGTGGCTTACAATCTAGCCTTGCCACCTAGCTTTTCGAGTATGCACCCAGTATTTCATGTTTCTATGATGTATAACTATATTGGCGATCCGTGCCATGTTTTGGATTTCAGTACGGTTCAGTTGGATGGTGATATGACTTATGATGTGGAGTCAGTGGCCATTTTGGAGCGGCAGGTTCGGAAGTTGAGGTCAAAGGATATAACTTTAGTGAAGGTGCAGTCGAGAGGTCAGTCTGTGGAGTAGGCTACTTGGGAGACCGAGCGACAGATGCGGAGCAGATATCCACACCTATTTGAATCTCCAGGTATGTTTCTGGACTCGTTCGAGGACGAACGATTGTTTTAAAATAGGGAGGATATGACGACCTGGCCGGTCGTCTTGAGAGTTATAGACACAATCCCTCTATTAGTTGTTTTCCTCGTATCTGTTTCTGCTATTGTGGCTTGCCGGGAGGGTTCGTTTTGGTTTTCGGAGTTAATTGAGACACTTAGTCTCTTAATTAGAAGTTTAAGTTGGAAAAGTCGAACATATGTCGACTTGTGTGTAAACAACCTCATATTTGAATTTGATGGTTCTTTTAGCTCGATTAGGTGGTTTTGGAATTAGGAGCACATCCAGAATGTGATTTAAAGGTCTGCAGTAGAATTAGTCTTGAATTAGCGAAAGTTGGAATTTTGGCGATTTTTGGCCGGTAGTGGAAATTTTGTTATCGGAGTCGTATTGGATTTCTGGAATTTGGATTAGGTTATTGGTGTAATTCTTGAATTGTGTGTAAATTTTGAGATCATTCTGACGTGAGTTGATATGTTTCGACGTTATTTGTAAAATTTAGAAATTTAAAAGTTCATTAGGCTTGAATCCGTGTGTAATTCGTGTTTTTATGTTGTTTGAGGTGATTTGAGGTTTTGACTAAGTTAGTATGATGTTTTTGGGACTTGTTGGTAGGTTGTTTTGAGGTCCCGAGGACCTCAGGTGAGTATTGGGTGGTTAACGGATCATTATTGGCCTTTGAGTGATAGCTGATATCTGCTGGTTTTTGATGTTGCTGGTTTCCTCTTACACATTCGCGAGGAAGGTCTCGCATTCGCAAAGTGTACCGGGAGGCTGGGGAGGATTGTTCTTCGTGTTCGCGAACAAAAGGACACGTTCGCGAAGGTTTGAGAGTAGAGTGCATCGCAGATGTGAGATAGGGGACGCGTCGACGAAGAAGAGAAGTGGCAACTGGGGATCTATTCATTTGGTCTACGCGTTCGCGGAGGTACGGTTGCGATCGCAATGAGAGGGATCAGTAAAGGTTCGCGTAGAAGGGAATTTTGGTCTGAAGCAATTTGTGCTTCATGAGCGTGAGGGTACCTCCATGTTCACAAATGAGGCGTACCTAGGCAGAATAAAAGATTAAAAAATGAGGGTTTGAGTTCATATCACAAAATTGAATTAGGAGCTCGGTAGAAGGCAATTTTTGGAGAGATTCGTGCGTTGGTGTTTAGGATAAGTGGTTCTTACCTACTTTTGGTTTATTCCCATAATTTTGTCTTTAATTTCATCATTAAATTAGTGATTTGGGTGGAAAATTTGGAATTTTTTTGAGAAAAGTCCTTAAGCCAAAATTTGGGGTTTGCATTGGGGGTTTTTATCGGATTTGAGTAAATTTGGTGGGGTTAGGCTCGTGAGTGAATGGATGTTCATAATTTGCGAATTTTACCCGATTTCGAAACGTGGGCTTGAGGAGGCTTTTTGAGCGATTTTCCAATTTCTTGCTTTAACTTTGATTCCATTCGCTAGATTAGTTTCTTGTAGTTATATTTAAGTTATATAATTGGTTTTGGCTAGATTTGGGCCATTCAGAGACGGATATTCATGGAAAGAGCATTATTTTGGATTGATTTGAGCTTGGTTCGAGGTAAGTGGCTTGCCTAACCTTTTGTGGGGGAACTCCCCTTTGGATTGGTACTGCTTTTGATATATGAGCGTTGTGTACGTGAGGTGAAGAGACGCACACGGGCTAAGTAATAACCTGTTTTTTCCCTTCTTATTTGAATCTTATCGGCATGAGTAGTATCCTACTAGACTAGTATAGCATGCCTACTTTCCTTAACTTCTTATTTGAACTACGTGCATCATGTTTAGTGAACTTACCTGTTTTCCTTAACTTGTACGTAGGCTAAATCGTAGGATTTCGTGTTGTAATTATTGAATTCTATTGTTTGGACTGCATATTTACTTTGGGACTACAGAACGGTATTCTGGAAATCCTCTTGCTCTGAATATTTATGTTGGGACTACAGAACGGTATTCTGGGAGATCCCCCGTGTCTTGCATTTTTACTTTGGGACTATGGAACGGTATTCCGGGAGATCCCCCTGCACATTTACGCTTGGGACTACGAGACGGTATCTAGGGAGATCTCATGTTGCAATTTTGTGTATTGAGATGTTATCCTTCTATGATTTCTTCCTTTTTCAATTCCAGTCTTTATTATACTGCAATTAGGGGTGGCAAATAGGGCAGGGGGGGGGGGGGGCGGGGGATACTACTAATGGGGCAGGGCAGGGAAAAATTTAAATGGGGCAAGGTAGGTCAAAAAATTATATTTTTAAAAAATTAATAGGTTATGGCAGGGCAGGGCAAGATCCGAATTAGTAAATGGATCGGGTAAAATAAAATTGACCCGTATATTTTATCTTTTTTCAAACGGCAAATCGGCAATCCCAGACTTTGAATCTCTAATTCCCAATTAACATTTCACGTATCTCTGCTTCTCGCCAGTCGACACTCGACAGTCGCCCCTCGCCCTTCGCCTGTCGCCCCTTGCCGCAGAAAACACCATAACCATATTTTGTTCCTCTTAGTCTGTCCAAAAATAGAGCAACAAGGGTCGAAAAGTTCCAGGTACTCTTTGCGCTTCCGTACTCTCTTTTTTGAGTAGGATTCGAGTTCGTCGGCAAGGTTTGAGTTTCTCCTGTGGGGTTCAGTTAATCTGCCACCTATTCGAGGTCTCCATTTGATTTTTCGCTCACCTTCTGTATCATTTTTCATTATCGCATTTGATGTCATATTAATGCATGTAGTCTGCTAATGGCTACACATGTTACTGTTACTTGAGGTAGACAAGCTAAAAACATTCCTCTAATTTTTTCTCGTAACCTCCAAATTGTTTAAAGGAATCATTTGGTGTTATCCCGTTATAGGCTGTCTTGCAAACTTGTTACTTCTTTTTGTTGGTATAGTTAATCATCTGGTATTTGATGCTCACTGATCTAAATAATTCAGATTCTCATTGCATATGACATATAAAATAAAAGAGCACCTTTCCATATTGTATTTCATTTTCGAATCTTGAGAGCTGCTGCACTGATCACATTGCATGTTACTTTTTCAAGAATTATGTGAATATTTGAAATAGGTAATCATGGAATCTCAAAATGAAGAAAATCTCCTAGGTTCTTCTTCTAATGCTATTTCCTTAGACGACGAGAGTCAAAGGCCTTTACGACCTGATGAAGTTGTTGAAATGGAAAAAGGAGATATTTCCGAGCATGGAATCATTTCAAGCTGGTGAAGTTCAATGGCGTTCCGTATGGTGTTTGTAAGTATTGCAATCGCCGTAATAAAAATGCTAGAAATTGTGGTACAAAATCTATGTTAGATCACATGCCTAAGTGTCCTAATAAGCCAAAAGATGTACAAAATGAGGGTGATACTAGGGGTGGTTATTTTGATCAAGATGTTGCATGTAAACAACTTGCACATGCTGTTATTTTTCACGAGTATCCACCCTCTATAGTTGATCATGTAGGATTTAGGAAGTTTGTTGCGAGTCTCCAACCTATGTTTAAGATGGTTTCTAGAAATACAATCAAGAATGACATAATGAAATTTTTTGACAATTTTAAATCGAAAACTTCTAAGTTGTTGGAGAAAGTCACGAGTAGAATTGCAATAACAACTGAGATGTGGACTTCCAATAGTAAAAAAAAGGGTTCATGGCTATTACTGGTCATTTCATTGATGATTCATGGAGGCTTCAAAGTCATATTCTGAGATTTGCTTATGCACATGCCCCACATGATAAAGATGCTTTGTGTGGTGCTTTGGTTAATTGTTTGTTTGATTGGAATCTTGAACGAAAAATATCAACTATCACATTTGATAATGCTAGCACAAACAATGCTATGATTAAAACTTTATTGGATGAGAAACTTAATAAAAAGACCTGTTGTTGAGTGGTCGAGTATTTCATGTGCGTTGTGCTGCACATATTTCAAATTTGATTGTGCAAGAAGGGTTAAAGGTGATAGGAGATAGTATTAGCTAAGTGCACGATAGTGTCTTGTAAGTGGATCAGCTGGCAGAATTGAGAGGTTTGAAGAAGCCGCACGTTTGGTTCACTGTTCTTGTAATAAGAAGTTGGAGTATGATTGTCCTACTCGGTGGAACTCAACATATTTAATGTTGAGAACATCTATAGAATACAAAGAGGTGTTTAACAAGTTGAGTCTAACTGACACAAATTATCACTCTTATCCAACTGAAGAGCAATCGAGTAATGCAGAAGATGTTTCTGGTAAACTCAAACTTTTTTATCATATCACTGAAAAGTTTTCAGGAACTCAATATCCAACTTCTAGTCATTACTTTACAAAAGTTTGTGAAATTAAGCTAGAATTAGAAGCTTGGGTGAATGAGTTTAATCCTGTGATTAGAACTATGACATCTTTGATGTTGAAATTTAAAAAATATTGGGAGGATGTGCATATTTTGATGGGAGTAGCTGCAATCTTTGATCCACGGTACAAGATGAGGTTGGTAGAGTTCTTTCTTCCACTAATTTATGGTGAAGAAGCTCCAGCTAAAATTCAAGAAGTTCAATCCAGTTGTTATGATCTCTTTCAATATTATAAGAGTAAATTATCTGCTCCACATGATTCATTAGCATATAGTTCTAGTGAAGTCACTAGTTTTACTCAGGGTGATCGACTTTCGAGCTTTGATAGATTTGTAGCTTCAATTGTAGCTACCGTGGAGAAAAGATCAGAGTTGGATATGTACTTAGAAGAAGACCTACTACCTCGAACCCCTTCACTTGACAATTTGAGCTGGTGGAAGACAAATGGATTAAAATTTCCTACATTTCAAAAAATGGCTCATGATCTCTTAGCTATTCACGTGTCTACTGTTGCTTCAGAATCAACATTTAGCACTAGGGGGGGTTGATTAGACGTCATCGGAGTAGACTCTACCCTACTACTTTGGAAGTTTTAATGTGTGCTCGCACGTGGTTATGGAATGACTTAAATGGTAAGTAATTTTCTCATTATTGTCTTCATAGATATTCAATTGTTTAATACTATATTGATACTATGCGTTTTTCCTTTTAGGTTTGACTTCAATGGTTGATCAAGTTTCATGTCCAACATTTCTTAATGAAGAGGACGAGCCGGATTCAACTTTTTATTACTAATGCAAATTTAGAAAAATCGAATTTTAGGTAGTTTCATTTTTAATGAAATTTCGGAAATTGAATTGTAAGTTTTGAAACATGAACTGTTCTAATTCAAGGTTCGTATCTACTGTGCAACACACATATTTTTAGGCGATGTTAGTCAATGGTTATAATCAAGTATTTTGTATTAGTGGTCAAGCATCAGTAATTAAAACTCAATGGATTTGCCTAAACGGGGCAGGGCAGGGAGGGGCAAAATTTGGAAAAAATGCTAAATAGGGTAGGGTAGGGCGGGTCAAAATATTAGCAGGTCAAAGCTTGCCCCGCCCCGCCCTAACCTGCCCTGCCCCATTTTACACCCCTAACTGCAATATTTCATTCTTGTCTTGCTATATTATATATATACCAGTAAAGCCCTGACCCGACCTCGTCACTACTCGACCGAGGTTAGTCTTGGCACCTACTGGGTACCATTGTGGTGTACTCACACCCTTTCCTGCACATATTTTTTTGTGTGTAGATCCAGGTTCATATTACCAGCCTCATCATTAGTAGCATTTGCTGCTACTTATTGGAGACTTTAAGGTACCTCTGCTCGCGCCCGCAGATCCTCGGAGCCCCCTCTATCCCCTTATGTTTATTTTTCCCTCTTTCTGTAGAAAATGATGTATACAAAAGTTAAGACTTCCTAGTAGCTTGTGACTTACGGTGTTCTGGAGTTTGGGATTGTTTGGACGTTTTAGAAGTTGATAATTGTATATGCCTTGTGGCATTCAATTGCTTATTAGATCATTGTTATTGTTAGTGGTTAAAGTTCATGCTTTTATTTTATTTCCGCAAAGTGTTAGGCTTACCTAGTCGTAGAGACTATGTGTCGTCACGACAAATTCACTGAGGGAGAATTTGGGTAGTGACACAATCAGCCCAAACAATGATAACATGATTTGACAACAAATGATAACAGAGAGTGAGATATGATATGCAAATGAATGAATACTGAGTATGTAATTTGAATTTAAGAAAATAACTCTATGGAAAATATCACCTCAGTGGGTCCCAACAGAGTAAGTATATAGCATAAACATGATTTCTGATATGGATCACAACTCAATTACTCTAGCAACATAGGATTTCATGGATAGAAACAAGATTAGGTAACTACATAGTACCACAAAATCAACCAAGCCATAATTCACATGGTACACGCCCACACGCCTGTCACCTAGCATGTGTGTCACCTCAACATCAAACACATAACACATATATTCAGGGGTTCATACCCTAAGCACCAAGCATCAAAGCATTATTTACCTCGAACGAGCTGAATCAAATATCGAGCAAGCCAAACAATACTCCAAAAATGCCATTCCGCATGTACCGACCTCCGAACGACTCGAAATTTGTCAAATGCAACTCTAGAACATAAAATAATTCCAAAGGAAACAAACCAAATCAATAAAGGTCAAATCTTTAATAAAAAGCTCAAAGTCAACCAAAAGTCAAACCCAGGCCCGCACATCGGAACCCAACAAAACTCACAAAATACGACAACCAATTCAATTACGAGTCCAACCATACTAGTTTCACTCAAATCAGACTCCGAATCAATGTTCAAAACTCAAAAATTCACTGTATGAAATTTTAGACAAAACCCCCTCAATTTCTCTTGTGTAATCATCAACAAAATACCAAAGACGAGGATAGATTCATGAAATATTATCATAACCGAGTAGAGAACACTTACCCAAATCCATATGATGAAAATCGCCTAAAATCGTATCAATCCGAGCTCCATAACTCCAACTATGCAAAAATGGCCGAAATCTCCAAAATAGAGTACTTTAAATTCACTGGATGAACTAATGAATCGTGATCGCGAAAATACCATCGCGATCGTAAATAAGAAAAATTCATTATCCTAGAAATTATCCTAGAACAACCTTCACAATCGTTAAGAACAAAAGCCACTTCCACCAGTATGCAATATGCGTTTGCGATACTAGCCACACGAACGCGATGAACACAGACATCAAAGCTCCACAAACGCAACCCACTCTCAACACTACGCGATAGCAATTCCTCAGCTGCGAATGCGGTTCTCAAGCTCTCCTAACAACGCAAACACGTACTTCAAGTCAAGACCGCGATGAAGATAGTGCCCACCTCTATATTTCCTCTATGCGATCGCATCCCAATCTTCGCAATCATGAAGGACAATCGAGGCATCAGAAACCAACCATGAAACATGAAGAAATATGGTCCAAAATCAATCTGAAACACGCCTGAGCCCCTCGAAACCCTGTCCGAACATGCCAACAAGTCCCATAACATAACAAAGACCTATTATAGGCCTCAAATAATGCATAACAACGTCAAAACCACGAATCGCGCCTCAAATCGAACTTAATGAATTTTCAACTTTCAAAACTCGTGCCGAACCATACCAATCAACTCGGAATGAACTCAAATTTTGCATACAAGTATCAAATTACATAAAAAATCCATTATAATTCCCGAAACAACAATCCAAATCTGATATCATCAAAGTTAACTCAGTCAAGCATATGAATATTTGAAACCTTCAAATTTCCAGTTTTCGCCAATTAGTGCCAAACCCTTCTAGAAATATCCAAATGAAATTCCGGTCATATGCCCAAGTACAAAATATGAATCCGGATCTAACGGAACCATGAAAACTCCAAACCGAGGTCAAATACAAAAATGTCAAACTTGGTCAACTCTTCCAACTTAAAGCTTCCTAGTTGAGAATCATCCTTCCAAATCAATTCTGAATCACCTGGAAAAAACATCTATGAATATTACAAGTAATAATACATCAGATGAAGCTAATAAAGACTTCAAATAGCCAAACAAAATGCAAATGCTCAAAAAGACCGGTCAGGTCGTTACATCAAGTCCTTATAATCTACACACAATCTAAGCTTTTATCCTTGTTTAGGTACAACGACTACGTTAGCTAGCCAATCAGGGTATTCGAACTCCTAAATGGAACCTATTTTTAAGAGTTTAGATACTTCTTCTTTGATGAATGTGTGCTTGGCTTCGTACTGTGGCCTCATTTTTTGTTTGATCGGGTGGAAGTTTGGATCCAAGCTCAATTTGTGAGTAGTTATCTCCATTGGCATTCATGTCATGTCTAAGTGGGATTAGGAAAAACAATTGGCATTAGCTTTTAGAAAATTAATGAGTTTTTGCTTGAGCTTAGGGGTTAATCCCGTGCCCAGGTATACTTTTATGTCCGGCATGTGATTGATAAATATGACCTGTTCCAGTTCCTCGATTGTTGACTTGGAGGCATCGGTATCATGAGGTTCTATGAAGGATCTCGTGACCCCAAAGTCATCTTCCTCATCCGTTGGGCGTTCCTCCTATTTTTTTGGCTCGGTCGGGGTCGAGACTAGTGATTGCTATTTGGTTCCATTTTCTTCGATTAGTCCCTCACTTTTTGATGTCGTGATTGCTGGCACCGGGATCACTTCCTTGACAGAGAACATCTCATTTGCACCCAGTTGTTCCCTGTAGACCGTTTTGATTCCACTTGGGGTTGGAAACTTCAACGCTTGATCCAAGGTCGAGGGTATTGTCCACATGCTATGGATCCACTATCTCCCAACAAGGAGTTATATCTCATACCCCTGTAACACCCCAACCTCGGGGAGCGTGATAGGAGCTCAACCGAGTGAACCCGGTCGAGCAAGCCTATTAGACTCTTCCTACCCATCTCATTCATGATTTAAAAAGGGGACACATTACCATTAGTTAAACAGAGGAGTGAACATATGTACATACACATATATCGTTACTAGTTCATTTTCATTATGTCTATTATGCCATAGTTAAACTTCCAAAATGCATACAGTTTACAATTTGGCGGGAAAGGAGTTTCAAAATACAATATTATCCCGTGACCCATCCAATACCCATACATAACCCACATAACGTCTACACAGCCTTTAAAGATACAAAAGATAGATACGATTATGTCGGTGACAAGGCCCCGGCTATACCTCAAAACATTGTAAATTATGTCAAAAGAAGGACTACATGACCCCTGGAAGGAATGGGGGCTCACCAAGACTGCTGCAAGGAGAATGCACCACTATCTGCGGTCGGCACTGCCTGCTAAGGAACCACCTACATCCATTCAAAGATGTAGTGCCCCCGACAAAAGGGACGTTAGTACTTTCTAATAGTACTAGTATGTATAAGTAAAACACTATCATCTTAGAAATATCAAGAGGAAGCAATCAAGAAATCAATGAGAAGCATAGTCACTTTCAAGTGAGACTGCTATAATTTTAATTTGGGCCATTACTAGCATTAACACCTCATTATTCACAATACCACCGTACTCGTATACGGGGTCTGATCACGACCCGATAGGCTAGGTCATCTCCCTAGGAGACATTTTTTTTCCACAATATCAATTCCTATTTAAATTTTCGATTCAGTTCACAGTACAACACCACCATGTGTGCGGCATGGTGTCTGATCATGGCCCGATCGGCTAGGCCGTCTTACCCAAGACATTTTTCCCTTTCTCATCAATCATCTCATTCCTTATTTCACGCACACATATTCCAAGTCTTTAAATGCTAGTGGCCACAATTGCTAATTCATGCCTGGCACTTGGCCGCATTTCATAATTCAAGTTCTTTCCACATGTTTTACATTATTAACAATTTCATCAACAAGCCTTTCAATTCAAGATATCAAGTACGTATGCGAGAAAACATGAATCGTGAACATATAGGGGTTGTCACATGTTTTGGCAATTTAACACATATTCCATTACTTCAATACTTCACCAAGTAACAACATAGCTTAACGGGGAGCATTTGAATACATATTACCCATAATGTTTTTACAACACAAGCACATTTGAAATGTCATCTCCAACATAAATCAAGATTAAAGCTTACACCAATTGTAGGGGCGCCATGGGAGTTTGATTTCTAAGAAGAAGGGAGTTTTAGTCATACATACCTCAATTGAGCTTTCCTTAATCCCTACAATGTTCCGGAATGTTTGCAACTTCAATCTCTTAGGATGAATAATTTGGTGCCTTACTTGAATATCCTCAAAGGTTTAAGTGATAATTGAAGAAACTTTGATGAAGATTATGCCCTCCCTAAAAAACTACCCCTCCCTCTCTCTATAAAATATCATAAGTGAGCTCAATATGGTCTAAAAGGGGTGTTTTATCGGAATAGGGTCAGGTTTAAAATTAGAAAAATGGGTGCCCAAACACAGGTATGCGGTCACATATGCGACCACATAATAGATATGCGGGAAAAGTGACAGCAGAAATAGCCCTCAGAGGCTTGAATTTTCTGATCGTGTATGCGACCAGTACTTGTTTTGCGGTCGCATAATGCACCGCAGAACTCCCTTCGCAGAAACCCAAGAGAAATTATGCGGCCAATGTGTGGTCCACATAGTGATTATGTGGTCGCATAATCGACCGCAAAGTTCACCTCAAATTGGCCAAATTTTCTGCTTCACTCTGTGGCCATTATGCGGTCCGTAGAGTGATTATGCGGCCACAGAATGGGCCGCAGAAATGCACATATTTTTAAAAAAAATTCCATAAACCCATAAGCGTACTGTTCAATCCAAAAATTTCGAACCGCGGCGAGCTTACCACACATAAATCTAACCTCAGTACCACGAAGTCCCGGGTTTCTGGGAATTTTTTTTACGGGGCCTTACATCCTCTCCCACTTAAGATCATTCATCGTCGAATGAGGATCAAGGTTCACCTAATACACCTTCAGTCATACTACATACCACAAGCCACAAATTTTGACTAACTCTTAAATTTTTCTAAAACTTTCGCCAGAGTTTCCTTTGCATCTAAGCCTCTCTACCTATCAGAGAGCCCCCAAAACACATCTGAACAACATATATATGATAAAACAACACAACATAATGCAACAAAACACCAACTGAGGCTTCATAAGGGACATGTAGCTAAGAAGGGATTTCTTTACATTAGTTGAACAAGTGATACAAAATTTATGGGAAACAACTTCATAGAACTATTACATGGCTATTCAAACAAATGCAGGTACTTCTTTTTCATTTCATCCTCGGCCTCTCAAGTACCCTCCTCAACTTTCTTGTTTCGTCACAATAATTTTACGGAGGAAATCTCTTTGTTTCTCAACTTCCGGACTTGCCTATCAAGAATGGCAACGAGAAGCTCTTCATATGACAATTCCTCATTAAACTCAATGGTCTTTATTGGGACAATAGCTGAGGGATCTCCCACTACTTTCTTCAACATAAACACATGGAATACCGGGTGCACCAATGATATCTCGGGTGGTAGCTCAAGCTTGTACGCTACTTGACCGATCCTTTGAATGATTTTATACGACCCGACATACCTCTGACCCAATTTTCCTTTCTTTCCAAATCGCATAATATCCTTCATGGGGGACACCTTTAAGAATACCCACTCCTCTCCTTTGAACTCCAAATCTCTATGACGAACGTCCGAATAAGATTTTTGGCAACTCTGAGCAGTTTTCAACCGCTCCTTAATGATTTTAACCCTTTCCATAGCCTGATGCACAAGGTGTGGCCCTATCAGTTCAGCTTCCCCGATCTCGAACCACCCAATGGGAGATCTACATCTCCTACCATACAATGCCTCAAATGGTGCCATCTGAATACTAGGATGGAAGCTGTTATTATAAGAAAATTTGATAATTGGCAAATGATCATCCCAGCTAACTTTGAAATCAAGAACACTAGCACGAAACATGTCCTCAAGTGTCTGAATAGTTTGCTCTGCTTGCCCGTCGGTTTGTGGATGAAATGCTGTGCTGAGGTTTACCTGTGTACCTAAACCTTGCTAAAATTTCTTCTAAAAGTTGGCCGTAAACTGAGCCCCACGATCTGAAATTATTGAGATTAGAGTGCCATGTAACCTGACTATTTCCTTGATATACAACTGAGCATAATTTTCGCTGTGTCGGTAGATTTAACTGGCAAGAAGTGCGATGATTTCGTGAGTTGGTCCACGATTACCCAAATTGAGTCAAACATGTGTGGAGTGTGCGGTAAGCCCACCACAAAATCCATATTGATCATTTCCCATTTCCACATTGGAATTTCTATTCTTTGTGCCAAGCCACCCGGACGTTGATGCTCGGCCTTCACTTGTTGACAATTCGAACACCTTGCCACAAAGTCCGCCACGCTCCTCTTCATGTCATTCCACCAATAGACTTCTTTGAGATCATGATATATTTTTGTAGAACCTAGGTGCACGGAATATCTAGAAGTATGAGCTTCTGCCATGATTGTTTCCCGAAGACTATCGATATATGGAACAGATAGTCGCCCTTGGTACTGCAATGTACCATCATCCATATCAACAGAAAATCTGAGGTCTTGTGGTTATGGATTCCCTTCTTCACCTGTACCAATAATGGATCATTATATTGCTTTTCTTTGACTTCTGCCACAAGCGAAGATTATGCCCTATTCTGTACAATTACTCCTCCCTCGTTAGATTCGGCAAGACGAACCCCAAAACTAGCCAACTGGTGAACCTCTCAGGCCAACGGCCTTTGACAAGCCTACAAGTGAGCCAAACTACCCATAGATTTCCGACGTATAGCATCCACCACCACATTATATTTCCCTGAATGATATATGTATACGGCTAAAATCGGGAGCCCGATTTTATGATCATTACGACACTTAGAAGGTTCGAAGCAGTTCGAGTTTTGGCATCGAGGAGGCATGTCGAGGATTCTCTACGCTCGACCTCGAGGCGGTGTAAGTCGAAGACCGTCATGAAAAGGTGGAAAATTCCCAAAGGGCACGTGGTTAAAGCTGACCAAGTCCGCAAAAGTAGTACAAGCCCGTACTGTGGCATTAAATGGATGTACCAGCCATTTCTCTTTGTAATAATTGCTCATGTACTATGTTGGGATTCCCCCTCTTATTTAAAGGGGGCCCTTGTCATTTTGTAAGACACATGATATTCAATACAAGAACAAGAACATTCTCTGTCTCTAACTAAAACATCCTCTACATTTGTTCCATTGATTTATTGCCTTTCATTTATTGTGTTCATCAATTGTTCTTCATTTATTGCTCATTATTGATAATAAAAAGGCCGTCTTCGAGGCCTTCATTATTTTTGTATCTCCTTCGACGCCCTCTGTCAAACCCTTGATCTCGACCTCGAGGCCCCATTTCGACCCAGCTCGAGACCCCGTCTCTTAACTGCTCGGTTTGCACAACTTCATTAACCTTCGATTTTATCTCTTTTTCTTACTTCTCACTTAGCATCTATTGCCTAAACAACTAGTATTAAAATAGATCACATATTTTTAGAACCACTAAATAAAATATAATTGTAGTTACCATTTTCGCCTACCGTGGGGCTAAAAATAATGGTGATTGTTTCATGAAATGCAAGTTATTCGTTACACTTTTTCTTGTCCAAGAATCTTCAATTTCAGGTCAGAAGCAGTAAATGCACATGAAAACAACGGTCATGAGGATCATGTAGAGAACAGTGTAGCTTCTTCAAGCACAGGTATACCACCACAAAACCCTGAAGAGGCACCAGTACAAATCCCCATTGATGAAGGCTCACACAACGCTCGACATGTCGATGTAAGCTCTCATACAGACGGAAGTGTGTGCGAGGGAGACCAACATGAAGCACAGAGGGCCCCTGCTCAAAAGGAAAGAGAAGTTAGCCTTCATGTCATTTTTGAGATGTTGCAAGCACAACAAGTGGCTATTGCTAAGCTACAGAGCCATCAAAAAATTCCAAGCACAGCACAACCAGAAACGGCTCCCCCAGTTGAATAGGCACCAGAGAGGTCGAGTAATAATGGGTTAGCAGCCGACCCCGCTATTATATAGATGCTCGAGGACCTCACAAAGAGGATTGAATTAGGCGAAAAGAAGATAGAAGACAACGACAAAAAGGTGGAGACCTATAATTCGAGGTTCGAGTAGATCCCGGACGCACCCCCGATTCTGAAGGGTGTAGATTCAAAGAAGTTCATTCAAAAGACATTCCCATCGAGTGCGAATCCGAAGCCCATCCCGAAGAAATTTAGAATGCCCGATCTCTCGAAGTATAACGGGACCTCAGACCCCAATGAGCACATTACTACTTACACTTGTGCTGTGAAAGGGAACGACTTAAAAGATGTCAAGATCGAATCTTTCCTGTTGAAAGATTTGTAGAAATGCTGTCCAAAGGTCCATGATGTGGTATCATAACCTACCCCCGAACTCGATAGATTCGTTTTTCATGATAGCAGACTCTTTTGTGAAGGACCATGTTGGTGCCATCAAGGTCACTAAGAGGAAATCTGAAGTCTTCAAAATCAAACAAAGAGAGAATGAGATGTTAAGGGAGTTCTTGCCCCGCTTTCAATTGGAACGAATGGAATTACCACCGGTCTCCGACGATTGGGCGGTGCAAGACTTCACTTAGGGCTTGAATGAATGAAGCTCGATAGCTTCAAAGCAGCTGAAGCAAAACTTAATCGAGTATCCTGTCGTAGGTTGGGCGGATTTACACAACATGTATCAATCAAAAATCAGAGTTGAGGACGACCAATTGGAAGCCCCCTCGGGCTCGGTGTATCCTAGAAGGCTCTTAGAAAAGCAATCGAGGCATCCAGAGAGAGCCGAGGCCAAGCAAAGAAAGGTATCAACCGTATATAGAGAAACGGAGAAATATCTTGAGGCGTAACATACCTCGAAGTGATCAAAGGATGGATCGCGGCCAGAATCCTCTATGAATTGTGAACAAAGTAGGGTTCGACCGGAACACATGCCCGGTATAGGTACCCCGGCTATCTGAGTAAAATTTCAACATCGATGTTTCAGTTATCGTATCGGTCATAGGTAAAAGTAAAGTTACTAGGTGGCTAAGATCCGCACTATAAGATCCTTCGCAAAGGAACCCTAATTTGATATGCGAATTTCATGGAACTCACGGTCATAGGGCTGAGGATTGTAGGGAGCTTCGAGAAGAGGTGGCCCAACTGATTAGCAAAGGGCACCTCTGAGAGTTCCTCAGCGACCGAGCCAAAAACCAATTTCGGCGTCCCTCAAGGACCCATTTTCAAGCGAACAAAAGTATCCATCACAGGGAAAAGTAAACTCGGAGCTACATACCTGATGATGCTCTTTCATTGAGCAAAGAGGACATAGAGACCTTGTCTCAACCTCATAATGACGCACTGGTAATTTCCTTCCTTTTGAATAAATTTCAGATTAAACGTGTGCTCGTGGATCCAGGTAGCTCTGCCAATATAATTAGGTCGAGGGTGGTAGAGCAACTTGGATTGCTCGACCAGATCATGCCCGCCTCTTGTGTCCTCAATGGATTCAACATGGCAAGCAAGACAACGAAAGGGGAAATCATCCTCCCAGTCAACGTGGCTGGTACAATTCAAGACACCAAGTTTCATGTCATCGAAGGTGACATGAGATAAAATGCTTTGCTTGGAAGGCCACGGATTCAGAGTATGAGGGCAGTGCCGTCAAACCTTCATCAAATGATGAAGTTTCCTACAAAGGATGGAGAAGAACAGTGTACGGAGAGCAGCACGCATCAAAAGAAATGTTCGCAATAGACGATATGGCACCGACACCTTCTACATCGAAGGAGCCAAAGTACAAGCAAACATCCGAGTAGAAATCACAAACTATATCCTCGGATGAACAAATAAAGGACCATGCCGCGTCCTCGGAATGAGTAACTGGAGCATATCGAGGTTTGACGCCACCACGGTTAAGGTACAATCCTCTCCCTCTTTCCTTTACATTTTACACTAAACCACGTGCAGGTGTTTGATTGAAAGGAATCGAAGGACCCTCCTGCTCGAAGGCATTAGGTTTTAAAGCATGCGTTGCGCTCTTTTTCCCTCATGTCGGATTTTGTCCCAAATGGGTTTTACCGACGAGGTTTTTAACGAGGCAACATCCATATGCTACCAAAGTTAAACTGATCAAGTATTCAAGGCTTCTCTTCGATCAACCCCAAATACCGAGGGGCATCCCCCCTCCCCCCTCCCCAAAGATCACTTCCTCGAAGAAATTAAAATATGCCAAAGAGGGTCTGGACAGGAGAATGATGTATCGGACAAAACGGTCAAATGAATCGTGTCCGCGTAGAATAATCGAATTCTTGATGGTGAAAACATGTATACTTGTACCAAGTAATCGAAGGAGAGTCTTTTATCATCAAAACACTTCACGCTTCAAAGAAGTTTGCTATTTACAAGAAACGGCCCAGAGCCAAAAATTTCCCGAACACTCGGGGACTGACACTGATAACTCGAAGCCATAAGACCTTAGGGCCGGCAAATTCGAGCTCATAAGACCTCCATGAGGCAATATCGCATTTGTAAGACCCCAACGAGGCATGTTCAAATTCATAAGCCCTCCATGAGGCACCGATGTAAGCCCTCCATGAGGCAATATCAACAATGTAAGACCTCGATGAGGCAACACCAAAAAAGTTTGCTATTTTCACAAGGAACGACTCCAGAGCCAAAAACATTCGATGCCCCGAGGACTACCATCGATATTTACCCTATAGAATCATCAAAAACACGAAGCGATAAGACCTTAGGGCCGGCAACTTCGAACTCATTAGCCCTCCATGAGGCACCAATGTAATCATAACTGTAAGACCTCAAGCAAGGCATGAATCGTAAGACCTCTACGAGGCAATATTAAATATGTAAGACCTCAAGAAAGGCATGTACAAATTTGTAAAACATTAAAAATCCGTAATCCCGATATCAAAGTCAAAGCTATATAGACCTATTGCGTAAGAGCCCAATTCGCCAGCCACATTAAAAGGCCGTACCGACCTAATGCATAAGAGCCTAAGCGCCAGCCTAGAGAGCCTTAGGGCTGATTTAACGAACCTAAGGGTTGATGAGCTCGAGTAGAAACCCGACTCAAAGACTGAGCCTTAAACGGTTAACTAAAAAAGCGCCTAAGGGCCAATGCGTAAGAGCCTAAGCGCCAACCTAAAAGGCCTCGGGGCCAATTTATAACCTCAAGGGTTTTGATTTTGATGTCCACTTCATTGGGCTAATTATCGACAAGCATCAAAATTCAAAACAAAAAGAAAAACAGACACAAGATAGTCAGAAGTACCAAAATATTTCTTATATATATATGTATTACAAATATACTTTACAAATGCTCCCACATGATCTTTATACAAAGGACAAGGAAGAAAAACCTAGTCTACTCTCGGGATCAGCTCCCTCAACGGTTCCTCGTACCAGCCCCCTCGGCGGCCTTCAAATATCAGCATCGGCACCAGAAGATAGAAACAATTTAGCGTCGATCTCATCCGTCTTGGCCTGCTTTATCTCTTCCGAGAGATCAAAGCCCCTAGTGTGAATCTCTTCGAAGGTGTCCCTCCGAGATTTACATCGGGAATACTCATTTCCCCTCTTATCTCTGTCAAAGGCTCCCCTCAGCTCAGCCCGAGCATCGGCAGCATCTTTCAAATAAACGACCACTTTCTTATTGGCCTTTGCTCGAACTTCTTCAGCTTCAGCTCGAGCGTCCACGACCTCGACCTTCATCTTCAAAAGATCAGTCTCGAGCTTTGCAATCTTGCTCGTCTGAATCGAGCTACTTTCTCAAGCATTGCGGAGTTGTACTTCGAGGGTAGAAGCCTTGGCCAAAGCATTCCTTTGGGCCGTAGCATGAACACCTATCTGCGCCTTCAAAAAATCACATTCGGAATTAACTTGTCCGACTTCACCCCAGAGGCGTTCAAGCGCTTACGTCTTTCTTTGCAACTGAAATATCAAACATTAGCTCTCGAAGATGGGAAAAGGGACATGTACCCCCCTCAAAAGGAGAATTACATGTTTCTCTAGATTGCCTTCAAAATCTCGTCTCCAATTCATCTCCAATAGAAGATATATAAACTCTCTTGTCTTCTCATTACAAAGAAGCTTGAGAGATTTCTCCTTGCCCAAGGTTTCCCGCAACTTGGCCTTGCAGCGGAGCAGCTCGGACTTGAGCTTGTCAAAAGCCTACGAAAAAGAAGCTTCAATTCAAAAAATGAAACTACAAAACTGAAAAATCGATAAAATCAACCAAAACTCACCTCGGAACAGAGCCGATGAGCCTCCTCAAAAGTTGAGCGTGCGTCTACTGGCCTGGTCCTATCGGGCCCAATTAAACCGCTCTCGGTGGGGACATGACCACTCAAGAACTTACTTGGTTCAAGCGACCCCTGTCCAAGAACATCTCTCGAAGTAACTTCCAGGGGGGAAGCAGAGATGGTGGAGGACTCTTGCTCTTTCCCTCTCGAGGGTAGAAATCTTAGGCCTAGCAGGTTCGTCAACCTCGAGAGGACCCCTGGTTTGAGCCGTAGATGCAGAACCATCCTCCCCATGAATATATATGTCTACAGAATGACCAACGTGTATAAGGTTCTCTTCAGCGGCGGCATCTTCCTTGCGACCCCGGGCAGGCCCCGCCTCGTTATGAATGTTCTAATCTTCCAAGGACCTCTTCCGTTTATTATCCTCCCTCGGCTCCGAAGCCGATGGTCCTTCCCCCTCCTCGAGGGGTCTCATATCGGAGAATCCATGAACACCTGCAGTAACGGAGTTAATGCACATAAAGGAAAGAATTCCCCAAAAGTCAATCACATGAAACATACTGTGGTGCTTTGCTTCCCATCGGCCCTTCGACAGATCTCGCCACTTGCTTTTGTCGTAGGACGAGGAGGTTGCCAACCTCCGAGTCTAGTCCTCAAGATTGGGGACCTATCCGGGCATCCACGGGACCGCTAAGAAAGAGAAAAAGAAACATTCTTAAAAAACATCGGGAGCAAAAGGCACTAAAGTACGACGTAGTACTTACGTTTGAAGTTCCATTCTTTGGGAAACGACAGGAACTCCACAGGAATAATATCGATGGTCCTCAATCGGAAAAATCGACACATCCATCCTCGTCTCCGGTCCTCATCGTCACTGGCAATGAAAGGGTTGGTGGATTGGTGCAGTAGCGCAATCAAGCCTCGACAAATCTAAGGCTGATATAATCTATAACTAGGTGGCTAAGGGTAAACTCAAGCCCAGCCTTTTCGGTGAAGAACCTTGTAATTAGAACTATCTGCTAGAAGGACGGATGAACTGAGCCAAAGTAACTCGATATCTTTTGCATAATTCGAGCACAAGGCGGTCGAGGGGGCCCAATGTGAATGGGTACGTGTACACATTCAGGAATCCCTCTACATGGGTCATAATATTCTCTTCTTGGGAAGGTATTTGCAGCATCCAGTTCTCTCCCCATCCACAATCTCTCCTCACGGCCTCGAGGTGATTCTCCTCTATCGATCGAATAAACCTCGAAGCATGCTCTCGATGGCCCAGAGCATCGAAGGGTTTCTCTAGTGCAAAGTCTTTCTTCAAAGCAAAACAGCTCGAGGTTAACTCGCCATACATCGGCGGTGTACCACCGGCCGGGCTAGAAGCTGAGGTAGGCTTTCCCTCTTCTTGATGAACGGATTCGGGCACGGAATCATAACTATGTGAATAAAGATAAAGATGAAGAAAGCTTGAGCAGTTTTCGCAAGCTAAAAAGATGAAGGGAACTTTAAAGAGAAAACTAGTTTAGCAAATTGCAAACTGGGGAAAAAGCAGACATATATATAGATATAACGACCACTATTTTGAGGAACAATTAATTCTGACAAGTTATTATAACTTTTTGGGGAAGTGTACCGGCGGGGCCACCTTGATCACTTCACGGTCATATGAATGACATTGTCGTATAGTGTTCGAGGGTTCAAAACCCCATACCGACCTAGACTCGAGAAGGTGTCCAATCTCGGGGGTCTCTATTACTACGAGTACGAGTTCCAAAAAAATAAAGTCAAAGCTTGAAGATCGACTTTTGCATATGCATTGCAGGGCAAAGTTTGGAAGATATGAAACGAAGAGATCTTTTTATACCAAAAAATGTATTTACAAGGGTATTTTTACAAAGCTCCCCCCGGGATCCCATGTACAAAAAAGGGGAAAGGAAAACAGTAGGAAAATATACTCTTCTCCTTCACATCTTCCCGAGCCGCTTTCAGAACCCTCATCCGATGTAGTTGGAATTGCTGATTCTTCCTCCAAGGCCCTAGCTTCTTCAATCTTGGCAGAGAGATCGGCGCCTTTAGCACTCGCTTCTTAGAAGTCTTGCCTCTTGTCTTGCAAGCGAGCATGGGCAACTGGAATCCACCTGCAATATCAACCTCCATCAAGGCCTCCTCTCGCCCCCTAAAAATTTCAAAAACGGGCCCCTCGAACTCATGAACACGGATTGTACCATGTCCGACGAACAGCTCGGGGACTATACCCGAATCCTCCTCGAGGGTCTCATCAGCACAAGGTGGGCCCGCTCAGGCCACCTCAGCCTCGACAGTATTCTGCCATGTAATTTTTGAAGTGTCAGCGCTTCGTTCTACACTTTGTACCAAACAACATGTATTATCATTTACTTCGGCACGCAGGCTCTCAGCGGCCGTTGAGGTTAGGATCGTAGCATCGGTATTTGGCTTTCGAGCCTTTGCTTTCTTAGATTTTGGAGACTCCGCTGATGTCTCCTTCTTCCTTTTCTTATCCTTGGCGGCTTTCGAAGCCTCCTCCTCACCGGGAGGAGGCGGTCTCATCGACACACCTTCCCCATGTCCTGCACAGGCATGAAGTATCAAACTCACCGCCATAAAGAATACTACCAAGAATAAGGAAATAACAAAAAATACGAGAGCATACCGTGGTTCTTATCCTGCCACCGTGTTTTAGCCAAAAGCTTGATCCATCCCGGAAGGTCCTAGACCGTGCCGAGGAACAAAATGGTGGATGCACCATCGGAAGAAAATCAATCAAAAGAGAAGGATGTTAGACCAGAAGAAGAAAAAGAGGTGGTAAAACATACTCAATATAGGGATACTTACGCTTCATATTCCATTCCTCCGGGAACGACATTCTATCAGCAGGGATGATGTGCGAGGTTCTGACTCTAATGAATCGGATCATCCATCCCCGATCTTTATCCTTGTTGATGAAGGCAAAGATCGCCTTGGCAGATCGACGGTGCATCTTAATTGAACCCTCTCGGAAGAGACGAGGGCTATATAGTCTGACCAAGTGATCGAGGGTGAAAGTCATCCCCTCGACCATGTTGGAAATGTATCGAATAATATATATAATCCTCCATAAAGAAGGATAAATCTGACCGAGTGTCACTCGGTATTGACGACAAAGTTCAAGAATCATTAGATCAATCGGTGGAGTGGAAGAATCTACGGGGCCTAAAGTGAAAGGGTATGTATAAACACTGAGAAAGCCAGCCTTATGTGTGGGTATGCTTTCTTGAGCTATAGGGAGTTCTACTTGGGCCTTCTCCCCCCAATGGCAGTCTAGTTTTACTCTCTCAGTATCGGTTACTACACTTATATACTGATACATGGGCTCGTATCGGCCCGATGTAGAAGGGAGTTTTTCAATGGTGAAATCGGGGATGGTGTCGAAGGGACCAGTGATGCACTGTTCGATGCTAGGAGAAGTTCTTGATTTGCCCTTAGACGGGCGTGATGAAGAAGTGGCTCCCACTTTTTGAGGTACTATTTTGAGGTTTTTTCCATAATTACAATTGAGTTTTGAAGAAAGAAGATGAAGAAGCAAGCGTAGAAAGAGGGTAAAAGTCGAAAACAGATAGTAAAATTTTGAAGACTTGAAGATGTTGTAAAGTTATGTAAAGGGAAACGATTGAAGTATTTATAGAAGCTATTTGGGAATGTTGAAGCAGAAAGGTCGAACCAATAGCGGTTCGTGGGCTTCTCGAGAATCGTGGTGACAGTGACCTCTACGCAGCCTTTATGTCACGTCATTTAATATTCTGATAAGATTGACGTCATAGTAGGGATATTGAAGAGGCATGAATTCAAGATTGTTTCTTATCACTTCAGTTTAAGAAACGCAGGGACTATCTATATACAGCTAAAATTGGAGAGCCCGATTTATGATCATTACGACACTTAGAAGGCTCAAAGCAGTTCGAGTTTTGGCATCGAGGAGGCATGTTGAGGATTCTCTATGCTCGACCTCGGGGAGGTGTAAGTCGAAGACCGTCATAAAAAATTGGAAAATTCCCAAAGGGAACGTGGTTAAAGCTGACCAAGTCCGCAAAAGTAGTACAAGCCCGTACCGTGGCATTAAATGGATGTACCAACCATTTCTCTTTCTAATAATTGCTCATGTAATATGTTGAGATTCCCCCTCTTATTTAAAGGGGGCCCTTGTCATTTGTAAGACACATGATATTCAATACAGGAACAAGAACATTCTCTGGTCTCTAACTAAAACGTCCTCTACATTTGTTCCACTGATTTATTGGCTTTCATTTATTGTGTTCATTAATTTTTCTTCATTTATTGCTCATTATTGATCATAAAAAGGCCGTCTTCGAGGCCTTCAATATTTTTATATCTCCTTCGACCGCCCTCTGTCGAACCCTCGAGCTCGACCTCAAGGCCCTATTTCGACCCAGCTTGAGGCCCGTCTCTTAACTGTTCAGTTTGCACCACTTCATTAACCTTTGATTTTATCTAATTTTCTTACTTCTCACTTAGCATCTATTGCCTAAACAATAAGTATTAAACATATCACATAGTTTTAGAAACACTAAAATCAAATATAATTATAATTACCATTTTCGCGGTAAACAATATAAAATATCGATGTCGTAGTCTTTGAGCAACTCAAGCCACTTTCTCTGCCTTAGATTCAACTCCCTCTGTTTGAAGATATGTTGAAGGCTCTTATGGTCCATAAATACATTGACATAGACCCCATACAAATAATGCTGCCAAATTTTTAATGTAAAAATCACTGCCGCAAGCTCTATGTCATGTGTTGGGTAATTCTTTTCATGATTCCTTAGTTTCCTTGAAGCATAAGCTATAACTTTGCATGTTGCATTAACACACACCCAAGTCTGATCCTTGAAGCATCGCAATATACCACAAACCCCTCTGTACCATCTGGCACGGACAATACCAGCGTCGTAATCAACCTTGATTTCAATTCCTGGAAGCTCCTTTCACAAGCATCGGACCACTGGAACTTAACCGCTTTCTGCATCAATTTAGTCAATGAAGAGGCAAGAGTGGAGAACCCTTCCAGAACCTCCTATTATACCCGGTCAGACCCAAGAAACTATGAATCTTTGTTAGAGTGGTAGGTCTAGACCAATTCTTTACTTCTAAAATCTTTTTGAGGATCGACCCTAATCCATTCTCTAGAGACAACATGACCCAGGAATGTAACAGATTTAAGCCAAAATTCACATTTTGAAAACTTCGCATACAACTGGTGCTGATGAAGAGTTTGCAAAACTTCCTTGAGGTGGTCAGCGTGATCCTCCTGATTCCGAGAATACACAAGAATGTCGTTAATGAACACTCTCACTAATTAGTCAAGGAAAGACTTGAAGACTCGATTCATGAGATCCATGAAAGTTTCCGGGGCATTTGTCAGCCCAAAAGACATTACCAGCAATTTAAAGTGCCCATACCGGATTCTGAAAGCTGTTTTTGGAATATCCTGCTCCCTTATCTTCAATTGATTATACCCGGACCGCAAATCAATTTTGGAAAAGAACTTAGCACCTTGCAATTGATCAAACAAATCATCTATCCTTGGCAATGGGTATTTATTTTTTATTGTGACTTTGTTGAGTTGCTGGTAGTCAATACACATTCGTAGCGATCCATCTTTCTTACTGACAATGAGAATCGGTGCGCCCCAAAGCGACATACTCGGTCGGATGAAACCTTTCTCTAAGAAATCCTGCAATTGTTCCTTTAGCTCTTTTAATTCCGTCGGCGCCATTCTATATGGTGGAATGGATATAGGATGCGTGTCTGGCATCGGGGAATTCATTTACAATTGGCACAGACTCAAGGTTAGGTGCCTCTGCATCGGTGTCCGTAACCCAGACCAAATGATAAATACACCGCTTCTTGATCATTATCGTGGCCTTAAGGTAAGAAATAAACCTACCTCTTGGCACTACATTATCTCCCTCCCATTCAACCACTGACTCATTAGGAAATTCGAGCCTCATAGTTCTAGTTCGGCAATCGGGTTTGGCAAAACATGAATAAAGCCAATGCATCCCCATTATTACACCAAAATCAACCATCCCCAATTCAATGAGGTCGACCATGGTATCCCGACCGTGCACCATAACAACGAAATCTCTATAACTCGCGCAGATGTAATAGACTCGCCAACCATAGTAGATACGGAGAACGGCTCATGAAGTTGTTCCAGTTCCATCTCGAAACTAATAGCAACATAAGAAGTGACATATGACAAAGAAGATCTGGGGTCAATAAGTGCATACAAACCATGATATTGGACAGTCAATATACCTGTGATGACATCTGGTGAATCCTCTGCACTCTGATGACCACTCATAGCATAGCACCGGATGGGTCCTCCCGAACTTTACGCACCACCCCTAGCTGCACCACGTGTTGTGGGTGCTGGAGTACCTTGAGCCGGATAAGGTGCTAAGGATGTGGCAGCTGCTGGACTGGATAGCTGAGATGTGCCCCTACCCGCACCCTGGCGGGATACACGACTATGCCTCTGAATATGTCCCCTCATCCCACACCCATAGCATATGGTTAAGTCCATGTAGAAAATCCCCAAGTGCATCTTCCCTCACCTAGGGCATGGGGGCCTCTGCTGCTGCTGGGATCTCCCTCTTGTCCAACCCTGCTGGTGGGGTCCCCTATTGCCTTGACCGGGCCTGAAACGACTCCAATGCTGCTGCTGACTGGGCCCTGATGATAGTGCACTGGCTGAGGACTGTGCAACAGACTGGGATGGCCCTAATGGATCTCCCCTGAAAGCCGATCTCCTATCACTGAATGACTCCCCGAAGTTGCCCGCTGATCAGGCCTTTCTGCTACGCTTTCGCTCCATCATGTTTTTCACTTTACGGTTCTCCGTGGCCTTAATTAATCCCACCATCTTCCCATAAGCCATATCTGAATTCAAGGCAGCTATAGAAGCCTCATTTATAGTCAAAGAACTGAGTCCCTGAACAAATTGGCGAACCCTAGCCTCCATAGTAGGTAACATGTGAACAACATACTTGGACAGGCGAGCAAACTCCATATGGTATTCCCACACACTCTTGCTACCTTGCTTCAGGTTCTCAAACTCTGATGTGCGGACTGCCCTCGTCTCTGTAGGTATGAAATGATCCACAAAGGCATCTGCAAACTCATTCCACCCCGCTTGAGGACTTCCTTCCTCACGGAAGTCTTCCCACAACTCGAAACACGAATAGGCCACCCCTTTCAGATGGTAGGCAGCCAACTCCACTCCCTCTGTCTCGGTCGCACGCATAACTCTGAGGGTCTTGTGCATGTCATCAATACAATCCTGGGGGTCCTCCTCGAGATTTACACTCGTGAACACTGGAGGATCTAGCTGAAGAAATCTGTTCAGCCTAGAACTAGTAGAATCCCCTTACTGGCTAGAAGAGTTGGGTGTCACATTTGATCTTTGGCCCTGGGAAGCCCCTATCTGAGTCAACATCTGTATGGCTCCCCTGAGGTCCTCATTCGTAACACTAGGACCATAATCTGGGGCTGGAGGTGAAAATGGAATATTGGTGGGAGGGATCGTTGCACCCTTGGTAGATGTAGGAACTAGTGCAATCTGTTCCGAGGTAGAATAATCAGGAAGGGTAATAGTCGGGGGATTATGCTCTCCCGCAAAATCAAGTGGAGGATCAGCAGCCACTCCTAGGATGGCATTGGCTTCTTGTCCAATTCCCTCTTTCTTCTTAGGTGCCATTAGCTGAAAGTCAGAACAATGCACGAGTTAAAGGGGGACAACCTCACATTCCACTCTATCGCATGATATAGAACAACAAAGAAGGGTATTATTCCTAAATGTCCAAGTAGCACCCTAATTATAGATGTGGTCGACAACACACCAATAAGAAGGGCTCTACTAGACATGGCTCCGAGACATCCTAGGACACTTTAAAACCTTAAGCTCTAATACCAAGTTTGTCAAGCCCCAACCTCGGAGCGCGACCGGCGCTCAACCGAGTGAACCCGGTCGAGCTTCCTACCCATCTAATTCATGATTTAAAAAGGGGACACGTTACCATTAGTTAAACAGGGGAATGAACAGATGTGCGTATATATATAAATGTTGCTAGTTCATTTTCATTATGTCCATTATGCCATAGTTAAACTTCCAAAAGTGCATACAATTTACAATTTTGTGGGAAAGCAGATTCAAAATACAATATGATCCCGTGACCCATCCAATACCCATCCATAACCCACATAACGTCTACCGATCTTCTAAAGATACAAAAGATAGATACGAGCATGCCGGTGACAAGGCCCCGACTATACCTCAAAACGTGGTAAATAATCTTAAAAGAAGGACTACATGACCCCTGGAAGAAATGGTGGCTCACCAAGACTACTGCAAGGAGGATGCACCACTATCTGCAGTTGGCACTGCCTGCTAAGGAACCACCTACATCCATTCAAATATGTAGCGCCCCCAGCAATATGGACGTTACTACTGTCGAATAGTAGTAGTATGTATAACTAAAGCACTATCTTCTTAGAAAGATCAATAATGCAAGAGGAAGCAATCAAGAAATCAATTAGAAGCATAGTCAATACCACGACGTCAAATAAGGAATCACATAAGCTTTCAAGTGAGACTGCTATAATTTTAATTTGGGCCATTACTAACATTAACACCTCATTATTCACAATACCACCGTACTCATATATAGGTTTCGATCATGACACGATCGGCTAGGTCATCTAGACATTTGTTTTTCCACAATATCAATTCCTGTTTAAATTTCCAGTTCAGTTCACAGCACAACACCACCATGTGTGCTGCATGGTATCCGATCACGGTCCGATCGGCTAGGCTGTCTTACCCAAGACATTTTACCCTTTCTCATCAATCATCTCATTCTTTATTTCGCACACACATATTCCATGTCTTTAAATGCTAGTGGCCATAATTATTCATTCATACCTGGCACTTGGCCGCAGTTCATAATTCAAGTTCTTTCCACATGTTTCACATTATTAAAAATTTCATCAACAAGCCTTTAAATTTAAGATATCAAGTACACATGCGAGAAAACATGAATTGTGAATATATAGAGGTTGTCAAATACTTTTGAAATTAAACACATATTCCATAACTTCAATACATCACCAAGTAACAACATAGCTTAACGGAAAGCATTTGAATACATATTACCAATAAAGTTTTTACAACACAAGCACATTTGAAATGTCATCTCCTACATCAATCAAGATTAAATTTTACACCAATTATAGGGGCTCCATAGGAGTTCGATTTCAAAGAAGAGGGGGGTTTTAGCCATACATACCTCAATTGAGCTTTTCTTAATCCCTACAATGTTCCGGAATGTTTACAACTTCAATCTCTTAGGATGGAGAATTTGGTGCCTTACTTGAATATCCCCAAAGCTTTAAGTGATAATTGAAGAAAATTTGATGAAGATTAGGCCCTCCCTCAAGAAATCCCCCTCCTTCTCTCTAGAAAATATCATAAGTGAGCTCAAACTGGTCTAAAATGGGTGTTTTATCAGAATAGGGTCTGGTTTAAAATAAGAAAAATGGGTGCCCCAGCAAAGGGATGTGGTCGCATATGCGACTGCATAATGGATATGAAGTCTGCAAAGTGACCGAAAAAATAGTCCTCAGGGGCTTGAATTTTCTGATCGTGTATGCGACAAGTATGCAGACATGCGACTGCATAATTGATATGCGGTCCGCAAAGTGACCGCAAAAATAGTCCTCATGGGCTTGAATTTTCTGATCGTGTATGCGACCAGTATGCGGTCCGCATACTTGTTTTGCGGTCGCATATTGATTATTCGGTCGCATAATGCTTATTCGGTTGCAAGAGAAATTATGCAGCCAATGTGCAGTCCGCATAGTGATTATTCGTTCGCATAATCGACCGCAAAACTGACCTCAAAATGGTCAAATTTTCTGCTTCGCTCTGCGGCCATTATGCGGTCCGCGGAGTGATTTTATGCGGACGCATAATGGGCCGGAGAAATGCACACATTTTTAAAACATTTTCCTTAAACCCAGAAGCGTACTTTTCAATCCAAAAAGTGTGAACCGCGGCGAGCTTACCACACATAAATCTAACCTCGGTACCACGAAGTCCCGAATTTCTAGGAAAAACTTTTACGAGGCCTTACAACCCCCCTCGATTATATAGAACTTTATCTCCTAGGTGGTTCCGACTGTGTTGACCGCTAGGGTGATTTCACTTTTCGTTATCTCGCATTCCATATTAAACCCATTCCGTACTCGAACTGCTGGTAATATCTGATCCAACAACCTCATTTGTTCCACGACTCTCCATCGGAAGATGTTGGCCGAGCTACCTGGATCAATCAGCACACACTTAAATCAATATTTATTAATGAGTACATATATTACCAGTGCATCATTGTGAGGTTGGATGATTCCCTCCTTGTCCTTGTCACTAAACGAGATTGCTCCCTTTAACACATAATCTCTAGTTTGTTTTTCCTTTGTGATGGATACTTTGGTGCGTTTTATCATTGGTATCCACGGGACATTTACTCCCCTGATAATCATTTTAATCACATATTGATGTTCTTCTTGTTCGATATACTAGTTGGTGTCCTATTTTTGAAATGATTTTTGGGTCGTTCACCTAGGAATTCTTGAGGATGCCTATTATTGAGCATATGAACCACGTTTTCCCACGGTCATCAACAATCCCCAGTTTTGTGACCGTGAGTACCATGATATTTACATATCAAATTCTGATCTCTCTGTGTGATATCAGACCAGAGTGGATTTGGACATTGGATCTCCTTGATGCGATCGATGGCTGACACTATACTCTCTACATCCATGACGAAATTATATTCAGATAGTCTTGGGGAATATCTTACCCCAGGTGATCCGCGGAAACCGTTTAATTCACCCACCCTCAGTTGCTTGGACCCTGATCGTTTCTTCTATCATTCCTGATCGGATTGCGATTGGGTCCATTTACCCTTTTATCTAAGTTGTAAGGCTAGTATCGGTCTCGGGGTGGCTTCGACTCCTAATCCACTATTCTTTTAGGCTTGTTGTTTGCCCTATTAGGATAAACAGGCCTCGAGGGAGCCCCTAGTTGGTCGTCCTCGTCTCTAATCTTTGACTGGCACCTGTTGTGGATATCGTTCCAAGTAACAACTAGGACTCTACCAATTTTTTCTTCAATTGTTGAGATGCAACCAAACTTCAAAGGTTGAGTCCCTGAGTGAATGCCTTAATGGTCCAATCTTCTGCAATCGGGGGAAGGTCCATCCTTTCCATTTAGAATCTCGACACGAATTCCCTAAGGATTTTGTTGTCCCTTTGCTTGACTCTAAACATGTCAGATTTCCCCGTCTCAACTTTGATAGCACCGACATGAGCTTTAAAAGAGGTATCTGCAAACATAGCAAACAATTCAATAGAATTTGGAGGTAAGTTATGGTACCATATCATTGCCACCTTGGATAAGGTTTCCCCAAATTCTTTAGCAGCACCGACTCGATCTCGTCATCCTCTAGGTCGTTGCTTTTTATTGCGCACGTGCAGGAGATCACATGTTTGTTTGTATAGGTGGTCCGAATATCGGGCATTCAGAACTTTATTGGAATTGTCTTTAGTGCCGCACTCGGGGGGAAAGGTTTCTAAATGAACCTTTTGGAATTCGACTCCTTCAATATCAGGGGGCGCTCCCCGGATCTGATCGAACCTCGAATTATAAGTTTCCACCTTATTTTCATTTGCCTCTATCTTCTTCCTATTGGATTCCACCCAGATTGTCGGTGTTTTGAGCATTTACATCACCTCAGAAGTTTCCCTTGGTCCGAATCCATTGGGTTTTGTGACACTATTTTCCTCCCTCCGAGTATCCTCTCCAACATGTTCGGGTTCGGCCGCATTATGTGCGTTATTTCGACTCTGCAGTTGTGCTATTGCAACTTCCTGAGCTTGTAACATCTCAAAAATCAAACGTAAGCTAACTTGATCACCTCCCCTTCGAGTGCCTCGTGAGCTGATGACCGGGGTGCCCCGTGAATGTTGTTTTCGGGATCAGTCGGTAGGTCAATGTTGATAGCAACTCGTGAATTGGCATCGATTAGGTTAATGAATTGAACGCGGGTCGACAAGGGGTATGTCTTTTCTTATAACTATGTTATTATTTTCACCGTTGTGGCCTGACTTGGCGTCAACACTCAAGTGAGCAGGTTGGGAATTTGACATATTGAATAATCATGAAATCAAACTTCAAACAGCAAGAATAAAGTAGATTTTGTTATGAAGATTCGTATTAAATTGCCACTATTATCCTTAGACTCAGGTGGATGGAAAATTGTTTCCTCTTAAATGAGTAACAACTAAATTTATACGCGGTTTAAAAAACGTCATTTTAATTTAACACGAATGGTCAAATAACTAGAAGTAATTGAAGTAAATGAAAGCAAAACAATCAAACAGTTTGTGATGAAATACTTAAGCCTAGTGTTAGGTTTGAATGCTAAAAACCGGTTCCAATCGAGCCCTTGTGTCACGACCCCAAACCTAAACTGGCCGTGATGGCGCCTATTATGAAACTAGGCTAGCCAATTTACCAAATATAGCATATAATATTTTTTTCCCTCAAATTCAAGCTGATCAATATTTCATAAAAAAATAAATTCCGGGTTAACATTCCAAAACAACAGAGATAGATAAAACATTTAAAACACCGCCCCAAAACCTGGAGTCAACTATCATGAGCATCTATGAGACGATCCAATGTAATACTATTTCGTTACTACAACCAGTTCTAGGAATAGATAGTAAAGGACATGATAAGAAGGGAAGAGGGCATGTTGCGGACGCCGAACACCTACCTCAAAATCCCGAACCAGCTCCAAGAGAATGCGAAATAGCTAGTGCTCAGACCCAGCACCTGAATCTGCACACAAGGTGCAGAGAGTAATGTGAGTACGCCAACTCAGTATTGATGAGAGTAAATAATGTCTAAGGATATGGAACACGTAAAAACAGTCATAAAAGCACAGTAAATGAAATCCTTCTTTCAAAAAACACATATACGTTATCTTGTAACATTTTATAAATCGATTTCAGTAAAAATATCCTTTCACAGTTTCCATAGAAAATCAAAGGGATTCAGTACATAAAAATGACAGGGTTCATAAACAGTCTTTCAGACGAAAACATGCATCATGAACTTCCCTCGGTCATATCATCACTCAGTATCAACCCCCCGGACTACCTCACCATCACTCATGCCTCCCAAGTCACTCGTCACTCGGCACTCGCACTCGGTAGGTACCTGCGCTCACTAGAGGTGTACAGACTACGGAGGGGATCCTACAGCCCAAGCGCTAATATCAAGCCATGTCGTGGCATAATCACTCAGGCTCTCGGCCTCTCACATCTCATAAACTGCGCAACATGATGCGGCGTGAAGCCCGATCCCATAATATCCTCACAACATAGGCATAAGGCCTCACTCAGTCAGAAATCTCTCAATGCCACTCAGGCTATCAAATAAACGGGGTACTCGACCAAAAATATAATTTTTATATCACAAAAGTAGTGTAAATGAGACTGAGTTTCGAAATCAGTGAAACAGGAAATGACTGAGTGTAAATAATAAGTCAACACCGTGAGGAATAAATGTAAATAGCCCCCAAGGAGGTCCAAACAGGTCGGCAAAAGGCCCCAAACATGGCGTACAACCCAAAATATAACGGACCAAGTCACAATCCCCCAACCGTGCGCGCCACACACTCGTCATCTAGTATGTGCCCCACTGCAAACAGTGATAAAAGTGCGAAGTCCGGGGTTTCATACGCTCAGGACAAGATTTACAGTCATCACTTACCTCAAACCGGCCCAGATACTAATCTGCGATGCTCTTGCCTCTCGAATCGGCTCCCGATTGCTCCGAATCTAACCAAAACCAGATTAATATCATCAATAAATTCTAGGGACATGAAACCCATTCAAAAATTATTAGAATTAAGCACCAGTCCCGAAATTGGCCAAACCCGACCCTCGGGCCCACGTCTAGGAATTTGATAAAAATCACATCACAAGAATCCTTATCCTTCCACGAGTCTATACATAACTAGAACATCAAAATCGAACCTCAAATGGTCCATCAAATCCCCTCTCAAAGGTTTCCAAATCATAAGCCCTAATTTCCTAAATGTTTGGGTTTAAATCCCACTAACTTCATGACTAATTAGTTGTAAATCAACATAGAATCGAGTATAGAGTTAAAAATCGTACCTCCAAGTGTTTCCCTTCGATTCCCTCTTCAATCCCTCTCAAAAAGATTCAAAGTCGCTCAAAAATGGTGAGAAATGGGTTAAAAATCGCGAAGATGGCTTTTTATACTTTCTGCCCAGGTGCTCTGTTCTTCACTGCGATTGCGTCTCACACCAGGCATTCGGGAAGCACTGACCAAAATACCCCATGCGTTCGCACAACACACCCGCTCAGCCACCCCCCTCCCCACGCGCCCCAGCCTCTACGCGATCGCGGACCCCCCAAATGCGCTTGAATAGAGAAGTTATGCTGCCCACTGATAAGCATATGCGGTCGCATTATCACCCCCGCGATCGCATAGAAGAACACCAGATTGAACAATAGCAGAAAAGAAAAACTAGCAATCCTCCAAACCAAGAACTCGTCCGTTAATACCCCCGAAACTCGCCCGCGGCCCTCGAGACCACAACCAAACATGCCAACATATCCCATAAACTTATTCAAACTTAGTCGAGCCTTCGAAACACGGAAAACAATGCTAAAACACCAAATCAACCCATGATTCAAGCCTAAGGATTTTCAAACTTTCCAAAAATCACCAACGATGCCGAAACTACCCAATACACGCCCGAATGACCTGAAAATTTGCACACACATCCAAAATGATGCTACGAACCTGTTCCAACTTTAGGAATTGCATTCCGACCCCGATAGCTAATTTTTCACTGCCTACCGGAAATTTCCAAAAACTCATTTTTGTCAATTCAAGCCTAATTCTACTCCGGACCTCTAACCCACATTTCGAACACACTCCTAAGTCCCAAATCACCTAACGAAGCTATCTGAGCCCTAAAATCTGCATTCCGAGGTCGTTTACCTAATAGTCAACTTCCGGTTGACTTTTCCAACCATAAGGCCAACTTAATAGATTAAGTGTCTCATTTATCTCCACGACCACTCCGGACCTGAACCAACCGACCCAACACATTGCAAATAGGCTAAGAAACACATGACAAAGAAGAAAAAGGGGAAACGGGGCAAATCTCATGAAATGACCGACCGGGTCGTTACATTCTCCCCCTTTTAAACAAATGTTCGTCCTCGAACGAGTCTAGAAACATACCTGGAGTCTCAAATAAGTGAGGATATCTGCTTCGCATCTCCCGCTCAGTCTTCCAGGTGGCCTCCTCGACCGAATGCCCTCTCCACTGCACCTTTACTGAAGCTATATCCTTAGACCTCAACCTTCTGACCTGTCGACCCAAAATAGCCACTGGCTCTACCTCATATGACATATCACCCTCAAGCTGAACCATGCTGAAGTCCAAAGCATGAGATAGGTCACCAACATACTTTCGAAGCATGAAAACATGAAACACCAGATGAAACACTCGATAAGCTGGGTGGCAAAGCAAGTCTATAAGCCACCTCTCCAACCCTATGAAGCACCTCAAAAAGCCCAATGAACCAAGGAATCAACTTGCCCCTCTTCCCAAACCGCATAACACCCTTCATGGGTGACACCTTCAGTAGCACCTTCTCCCCAACCATGAATGACACATCCCGGACCTTCCGGTTCGCATAACTCTTTTTCCTAGACTGCGCCGTGCGAAGCCGCTCCTGAATCAACTTCACCTTATCCAACGCATCCTGTACCAAGTCTGTGCCCAATAGCCTAGTCTCACCCGTCTCAAACCAACCAATCATAGATCTACACCTCCTACAGTATAAAGCCTCACAAAGAGCCATCTGGATACTCGAATGATAACTGTTATCATATACAAACTCCACGAGTGGTAGAAATTGGTCCCACGAACCTCTGAAATCAATGACACTAGCACGTAACATGTCCTCCAGAATCTGAATAGTGTACTCTGACTGTCTGTCCGTTTGAGGATGAAATGTTGTGCTCAACTCAACCTGAGTACCCAACTCTCTCTGCACGGCCCTCCAAAACTGAGATGTGAATTGAGTACCTCTGTCAGAAATGATAGAAACTGGAACACCATGCAACCGGACAATCTCCCGTATGTAAATCTCAGCTAATTGCTCCGAAGAATAGGTAGTATCAACAGGAATGAAGTGCGCAGACTTGGTCAATGGGTCCATAATAACCTATATAGCGTCGAACCTCCTTGAAGCTCGTGGGAGCCCAACTACAAAGTCCATGGTGATCCGCTCCCACTTCCACTCCGGAATATCCTACCTCTGATGTAATCCCCCTGGTCTCTGGTGCTCATACTTGACCAGCTGACAGTTGAGACATCGAGCTACAAACTCAACAATATCCTTCTTCATCCGCCTCTACCAATAGTGTTATCTCATATCATAATACATCTCCGCGGCACCTGGATGGATGGAATTACGCGAGCTGTGGGCCTCCTCAAGAATCAACTCTCGAAGCCCATCCACATTAGGTACACATATATGGCCATGCATCCTCATAACCCCATCCTAGCCAATGACTACATCCCTGGAATCACCTCGTCGGATCCTATCCTCAAGAACGAGCAAGTGTGGGTCATCATACTGGCGCTCTCTAATCCGGTCATAAATAGAAGACCTGGAGGCTACACAAGCCAATACCCGTCAGGGCTCTGATAGATCCAATCTCACCAACTGGCCTACTAAGGCCTGAATATCAAGTGCTAGTGGTCTCTCTGCTGCTGGAAGATACGCTAGACTCCCCAAACTCTCTGCTCTGCTACTCAAGGCATCGACCACTACTTTGGTCTTCCCCAGATTGTATAGAATAGTGATATCATAGTCCTTGAGAAGATCCAACTATCTCCTCTGACTCAAATTCAAATCCTTCTGCTTAAACAGATGCTGCAGACTACGGTGGTCAGTGCAAACCTCATAATGCACCTCATACAAATAATGACGCCAAATTTTCAAGGCGTGAATAATGGCTGCTAGCTCGAGATCATGCACTAGGTAATTCTTCTCATAAGTCTTCAACAGGCGCGAGTTGTAGGCAATCACCCTACGCCCCTGCATCGAAACACAACCGATGCTTATCCTCGAGGCATCACAATATACAGTATAAGAACCTGAAGCTGATGGAAATACTAACACTAGAGCTGAGGTTAATGCAGCCTTGAGCTTCTGAAATATCTCCTTACTCTCGTTTGACCACCTGAACGGAGCACCCTTCTGGGTCAATTTTGTCAAGGGCGAAGCAATAGAAGAAAACCCCTTCATAAAGCGACAATAATATCCCGACAAACCAAGGAAGCTCCTAATCTCCGTAGTTGAGGATGGTCTGGGCCAACTCTTCACTGTCTCTATCTTCTTCGGATCAACCTGAATACCTTAACTGGACACCACGTGCCCCAAGAAAGCTACTGAGCCAAGCCAGAACTCACACTTGGAAAACTTTTCATAAAGCTTCTCCTCCCTCAATATCTGTCAAACAACTCTCAAATGTTGAACGTGCTCCTGCTAGATACTAGAATATACCAAGATGTCATCAATGAACACGATAACAAAAGAATCCAAGTACGGCTGAAACACGTTGTTCATCAAATGCATGAACGCTGCTGGGGCATTGGTCAGCCCAAAAGACATCACCATAAATTCATAGTGACCATAACGAGTCCTGAAAGCTGTCTTTGGAACATCAGAATCCTGAATCTTTAGCTGATGATACCCAAATATCAAATCAATCTTAGAGAACACACTGGCTCCCTGAAGCTGGTCAAACAAATCATCAATGCGAGGTAAAGGATACTTATTCTTGATTGTAACCTTGTTCAGCTGACTGTAGTCAATACACATTCTTATGGAACCATCCTTCTTTTTTACAAACAATACCGGTGCACCCCAAGGTGACACACTAGGCCGAATGAAACCCTTATCTAGGAGTTCCTGAAACTGCTCTTTCAATTCCTTCAACTCTGCTGGTTCCATACGATACACTGGAATAGAAATAGGTTGGGTTCCCGGCACCAACTCAATACCAAAATCAATATCCCTGTCATGCGGCATGCCCGACAGGTTTGCAGGAAACACGTCCGGAAAATCACGGACCACAGGAACAGAATCAATAGCAGGAGTCTCAACACTGACATCCCTCACAAAATCCAAACACGATAAACACCCCTTCTCTACCATACGATGGGCCTTCAAGTAGGAAATCACTCTACTAGGCACATACTCAATAGAACGTCTCTACTCAACCCTAGGAAATCCTGGCATCACTAAGGTCACAGTCTTATCATGACAATCTAGAACCGTATGACTGGGAGATAGCCAATCCATGCCCAATATCACATCAAAGTCAACCATGCTAAGCAATAATAGATCCACTCGGGTCTCCAGACCCCCAATAGATATCACACACGACCGATACACGCGGTCCATAACAATAGTATCACCCACCGGAGTCGACACATGAACATATGTAACTAAGGACTCACGGGGCATATCCAGAAAATTAGCAAAGTATGATGAAACATAAGAATACGTGGAACCAGGATCAAATAAGGTAGAGCATCTCGGTGACATATTGAGACCATACCTGTAATCACTGCATCTGAGGTCATAGCATCTGGTTTGGCTGGGAGTGCATAGAATTGGGCCTGGCCTCCACCTAATCGACCTCCCCGTCTAAGGCGGCCTCTAGCTGCTTGACCCCCACCCCTAGTTGGCTGGGCGGGTGGTGAAGTAACTGGGGTTGAATTAAATGGTTGACTCCTCTACTGAGATGAACTACCATGACGACGAGGACACTGCCTCCACACATGTCAAAACTCTCCACACTCGAAACAACTCCCTGGTACCGGAGACGAGGACAGAAGGGAACCCCTAGCACTAGGATAACCACTAAAAGAACCATGCATAGAAGGACCCTGAGTTGATGGTGCACGAGATGAACTCTGAGCTAGGAGAGCACTGAATGACGGGTGCCTCTGATTAACACTGTGAGGACCACGATCAGCCGATCTACCATGATAACCTGAGCGACCTAGCTGAGTCTGCCTGAATGGACGGCCTCTGCCGTGCTGAAACTGTCCTCCTGGAGGAACACCACCAAAACTACCAGATCCTCGAGGCCTCTTGTCCTCCCTCTCATCACGCTCATGCTGGCGAACTGCCTCAATATCACGGGCAATATCCACAACCTGCTCAAAAGTAGCACCTGATACCCTATATCTAGTCATCAGAATACGAAGCTGATAAGTGAGGCCATCCACGAACCTCCTGATCCTCTCTCTCTCTCTCTCTCTCAGGAGGGACCAACTCTGAAGCATGACGAGCTAGCTCTGAAAACCTCATCTCATACTGCGTCACTATCAACTCACCTTCATGTAATTGCTCAAACTGTCTACGTAATTCCTCTCTGCGGGGCTGCGGAACATACTTCTCTAAGAAGAGAGTGAAAAACTGTTGTCAAGTAAGAGGCGCTGCACCAACAGGCCTACGCCTCTCATAAGACTCCCACCAAGTGAATGCAGCTCCTGAGAACTGGAATGTAGTGAACGAGACCCCACTAGTCTCCAATATCCCTGCAGTACGAAGCATCCTCTAACACTTGTCTAAGAAACCCTAGGCATCCTCGCCCTCTGATGTGTGGCTAGAATTCGTGATTTTAAGCATTATATACCTCGCATTTTATGAGTTTTAA
>MDKI01161746.1:0-51594 GCA_005239505.1 Nicotiana paniculata | reverse complement strand
AAATCCTCTGCAAATCTTGCATTCACCATTGCCATAGTCAGGCCAACTTCCAAAAGCGATCTAAACTCAAATTGCAACATATATCATTCAATGGTAAAAAGATAACTCGCTACAAAACAACATAAGGATCACACCACCTTAGGACACCCTCCAAGAGATAACCCCACCTGCTTAGCCTCAAACCGATATCTCTCTACACTCCTCCATAATCATAACTATTACACAATCAATTTATCTCCATGAGTCTGAACTCATATCATAACATGAAGATTTACTTCACTCCACAACTAAATTACATGAGAGGTTCTTCAATACACCCATAACTCGAGGCCATATGCCAAATCCATACAGAAGTCAAACACCCAATAGTCCTTGCTACATCTCCAGCAAACTCTTCTTGTCACATTCGAACAATTTGAAACAACACACACTATCACTTAGCTAGCTTCGGCCACAACCTCACGGCCCACAACTATGAAACAATCTGCTCCTGAGAACTCCTAGTCTCCAAACCCATAGAACACACGTATCACCATATCTGATCCCAACTCCACCACCAGAATGTCTAACACTTCTCCAATACACAATCATACCACGAGGAATACCTCTATAATCCTGTTGTGCCCCAAAGCAAAATTTGAGTATCCGCAATTGATCAACCAGGAGAGTGTCGCAGAACAAATGAAGTTTCAATAAATCAAACACATTGCCCTTCCCAAAATATATACTCTCATCAAGCCATGTTAAGTAGTAACATCATTACCTAGTAATCTGAAACCGCCCATGTTGCCTAAGAATTTCATGAACTTCCCTTCAAAAATCGAATTGTGACCTTGCACCTGCAATTCTCAATACACACCACACCCATTATGAACTCATATGAATGATATGAGAATCTCAAAACCAACTCCGAGTCGCAAGCAACTACATACTTGATTAGCTAAGAACTTTCCATTTGATTTCATCCTGAAGGAAAAATCACAATACGCTATATGCCCCGTACACCAGTATGAAATATACATCTCAAACCATGGTAGAGACCATCAAGAACCCTCTGAAACCCATTGCACTTAACTAAACCGTCAGGACTGAATCCCTCTAACTCAACCAAGCTACGCAGGTTGCCAAAACCCAAGAGCATTGTCACGAATCACGTGTAGAAACTCGCCACATTATAAGCACCTAAAGAACCGATCTTACCCATTACCATGCTGATCCAACCTACTACCAAGCTGTCCTATTTCTCCGATTTCCTTCTGAATTATCTTCAAATTGATTCTTCTACGCCATAATACCACAATCCTTAACCAAAACCCACCATGCGAGCTTCTAGCATAAAGACACACCGTCCTAAGGCTCATAAGCCGCTGAATGTTCTCTTAAGCACCCCAAAAGTACCACAACCCAAATACTTACTCTGAAGAGACCTCCTGCGAGTCTGAAGCCATTACCTTCACCTCTCTGATATTGATATGTAGAATCCATAATGATATAGAAATTCCACAAGTCTTGACACCATCAAATGTAAATCTTAGTTTCTAGCCAAATACACATCCTGAAGATTCCCAATTGTTACATATAAATCATGAATCCATTAGAACCATTCTCAAGAGTCATTTACTCTGCTCAAACCTCAATTAATCCGACCAAACAGACCGAACAACATGTGCCCTATTCGTACACCAACACCAAAGGGAGTAATCCACACTCCTAAGTAACCAGGTGAATCCCTACTTCGTGCACACTACATCCTTTACAAAATAACAACTCAATCATTAAATATTTCCCATATACTTACCAAACATAATACAACCCGTATCAAGAAATTCCTTTCCTCGAGTCATCCTCGATCTCAACCTCTACAAGTCATAACTGATTCACCAGTATACCTCAAACTGAAACCAATATAAAACATAATCGTGCAATCAACTTATCAATAGCAAGCTCCCCCACTTGGATCAAAGCCATAGATCAACACGCATAATAACTCACAATGATGATACTTTATTACTGCCACCATACTGTAGTGAGACTCAACTAAACCCTTCATAAGCTCAGGCAACACCACCCATCTAATACCTAAAATCCTCTGCAAATCTTGCATTCACCATTGCCATAGTCAGGCCAACTTCCAAAAGCGATCTAAACTCAAATTGCAACATATATCATTCAATGGTAAAAAGATAACTCGCTACAAAACAACATAAGGATCACACCACCTCAGGACACCCTCCAACAGATAACCCCACCTGCTTAGCCTCAAACCGATATCTCTCTACACTCCTCCATAATCATAACTATTACACAATCAATTTATCTCCCTGAGTCTGAACTCATATCATAACATGAAGATTTACTTCACTCCACAACTAAATTACATGAGAGGTTCTTCAATACACCCTTAACTCAAGGACATATGCCAAATCCATACAGAAGTCAAACACCCAATAGTCCTTGCTACATCTCCAGCAAACTCTTCTTGTCACATTCGAATAATTTGAACGCATCTCGCAATGAAATCATACTCACCACATAGTCATCCAGTCACAATTCCCACCAATAAGGACACAAACAGACATATATATGTCGCAAATGCACGTGCCCACACAATCAAAATATCAGTACTCAAGCCACAGACGAAACTCGGCCTCAAGTCCTCCAGACTAGCCCATCTTCAACATGCCAAAATCACATCACACACCTCGGCCATGGAAATCACAAGCCATCGATGCACAGCTGATACCGAGCGCTCATGTGCGCATACAAATGCATGGAAGGAATTCAAAGAGTTACGCTTCAAGCTGAACCAATGTCACAGGATAAGGAAAGAATGATGAGAAGTAAATCCTAATGCCATGTAGCCTCTCGAAGATAGGTATAGACGTCATCATACCGATCCGCAAGACTCTATTATACACTTGCTCATGACTCATGAGACCTATGTAACCTAGGCTCTGATACCCACTTATCACGACCTAAAACTAACCCTGTCGTGATGGCGCCTATCGTGGTACTAGGCCAGCCAACACATTACCAAAATTACATTGATATTTCATTTTCCAAAGATAAATTCAAAGCTACTCATAATATAACCTTCGCAAAGATTTCAACTAAAAATAGAAATGCGGAAAAGAAAAGCCCGACATTGGGGTGTCACTAATCATGAGCAACTACTACAACTGCCTGATAATATCAAGACTAACATAGTCGGGAAAATAACCAAAGACAACTAGGGTAGGATAGACAGGGAGAAAGGAAGGGTTGTGATCGCCAGGCATCTAACTTGCTAATTCTGATGGATTTGCGACTAAATAATCAACAACCGCTACCGTGTCCAGAAACGCCTGGATCTGCAGACGATGTGCAAGGAGTAATGTGAGTACGCCAACTCAGTAAGTAACAATAGTAAATATAGACTAAGAAGTAGTGACAAGCAAAAATGCAAGTATAGTTCATATCACAAAAATATAGTAAAATACAACATACTTTAAAACCAGAGTTTTAGTCAAATCAGCTCGGTTGTATCCAATTTCCAATAGAATCATTTAAAAACATCTTTCAACAGTTTTCAAACAAAGGCTCAATGCAAGCGCGAAAATGATGAAATCATATACAACCCCTCAAGCAAATATCACTCATATACAGCCCCTCGGGAAAATATCATAATCGCTCATGCCTCATAGTCACTCATGCCTCCAAATCAATCAACACTCAGCACTCGGCACTCGCACTCAGTAGGTACATGAGCTCACTAGAGGTGTCTACAGACTCCGGAGGGGCTCCTTCAGCCCAAGCTCTATATCAAGACAATCATGGCATAGATCAATGAGGCACCCGGCCTATATCAAACATGTTGCATCGTACAACTCGACCCCATAAATATCCTCACAAATCAGGCCCTCGGCCTCACTCAGTCATAAACCTCTCCAGCCTCTCGGGCTCTGAGAAAAACAAAGGATTCAACCCAAACAACATTTATGTGATGTATCAAAATAGAGTAATAGAGACTATGTTATGCATTAAATATATATAAGCATGACTGCGTATATATTTTCAATCGAAAACAATGAGAGGACAGCAAGATAAGACCTCTAAGGGTCCAAACAACTAGCATAAGACCTAAATATGGCATCAAACCTGATTTTCAGAATTTCTTTATAAAACACATAAGTATACAGTTTCAACATAAATCAACTTATAGTTGATACAGGACGGACCAAGTCACAGTCCCCAACAGTGCATGCCCACACGCCCGTCACATCCAAATAATCACATAGCATAAAATTCGGGGTTTCATACCCTCAGGACTAGATTTACAATCGTTACTTACCTCAAACCAATCAAATCTCTACTCCGCGATCCTCTTGCCCCTCGATTCGGCCTCCAAATGCTCTGAATCTATTCACAACCAGTACAATACTATCAATATACACTAAAGAAGTGAATTCAATAAGAAAAACTACCAAATTAGACCCCAAACCTGAAATCGGCTCAACCCGGACCTTGGGCCCACGTCTCGAAATCCGGCAAAACTTTAAAAACTTGAAAGTCAATTCTCTCACGAATCCATACATATGAAATTTATAAATATCCAACACTGTTTGGTCCCTCAATAACTCACATCAAACTCTCCAAAATCCCAAACCCTAACCCAGCATTTTCACCCCTAATTTCCACTAATTAAATGATAAAACAACGGTAAAACACCATAGATATGAGTATTAGAGCTCAAGAAACTTATCTCACTGATAACCATTGAATCTCCCTTCAAAAATCACTAAAAAAGCTCCAAAAACCGACTTGAACTTGGTGGAAATGAGCCAAAATTTGCGAAGTGTTCTATTTATAGTTTCTACCCAGGTCATTCGTACCTACGACCAAATATCTGCACCTGCGGTTTCGCATTTTCACCTGCGCTCTACATGCGCATTTGCACCCTTCGCAGGTGCGAAAAAAACCTCACACCTCGGCCACTGCCTAACCTCTTCTTCTTCACATCTGCGGGCAATTACTCGCTTCTGCGGGCTCGCAGATGCGACCTCCCCTACTCGCCTGTGGAACTATCCTACCTCAACATTTTCACACCTGCGAACTCCCACGCGTGCCTGCGGCTCCCGTTCCGCAGGTGCAGAAAACACCAGCACCCTCAAACATCAGCAGATTCAGCCATCTCTCAAGTCAAATATTGATCCAATAACCCCTCGAAACTCACCCGAGGACCTCGGAACCTTAACCAATAATACCAACAAGTTATATATCAACATACTAACTTAGTCGAACCTTTGAATGACTTAAAACAACATCAAAACATCAAATTACTCTCGGATTCAAGCCGAAGAACCTCTAAACATCCAAATTCCGCAAACGACATCGAAACCTACCAAACCACGTCCAAATGACCTCAAATTTTACAGACACATCAGAAATGACACTTCGAAACTACTCCAACTTCCGGAATCCCATTCCGACCCCGATATCAAATTTTTCACTGCCGACCAAAATTACCAAATTTCTAACTTTCGCCAATCCAAGCCTAATTCTACCATAGACCTCCAAATCACTTTCTGGACGCGCTCCAAAGTCCAAAATCACCTAGAGTAGCTAACAGAACCATCAAAAATCCTATCCGAATTCAATTACTCCATAGTCAAAACATGGTCAAACTTTTTAGATTTAAAGCTTCTAGCTGTGAATCATTCCTCTTAATCAATTATGAATAACCTAAAAACAAAAGTCGATGATTCACATAAGTCAATAATACATCACACGAAGCTACTCATGCCCTCAATAACCCAGCAAAGTGCAAACGCTCAGAACGACCAGTTGGGTCGTTACAATTTTGTCCCTATATGAAAGATAATATAATATTAAGAAAACAATGAACACATGGCAATTATTATGATAATTGTTTCTTTATTATTACAATGAAAAACACAGTTGCTCAACTTGTCATTCGTTTTAAGAACGCAAACTTTACTTGTTTTGTTGTTTTTGTTGTTGTTGTTGTTGTTGTTGATGAAATATATCAATTCTATACAAATTGACATCTGCATTCCAAAATAGATTCCATATAGGAAAAATGACATTGTATAACTACTCTATAAAAAATAGCAGAAAAATATAAATTGTTTGCATATATTTTGTGTGTATGCGTGTATACGTTATATAAAAATACATACAAATTTTATACATTTTTGCGGCTACAAAATATAAATAATCTCGACCGAGGGCAAACTTTGCCCTTCAAAATAGGCCAAATACATCGGCAGCTCATTAAAGTTGTCCTCACTTTTCACTTGAACACTCTATGTTAAGTCTGTTTCATTTGAACCCTTCAACAATATCTCATATGTTCCATTTTGACATAAAATTAATAGGTAGTTAAACACAAAATATGCGTGTAATTCACAGACCAAAGTGACGAATAAGACAAGGACACATGGATTTAAATTAATTAAACTATAAAAAAGAAAACCAGCCCCCCACCCCCTCGTCGTCTTCTCTGGCTTCCTTCTTCATCTTCTCGAAGACCCCCTCCCCCCCCTCCCGCTTCTTCCCCCCGCTTTCGGCATCGACGTTGCACCCTCGCCGGAGGAACTCACCCACCTCTACGATTCCATCTTCGAGACCTTCGATTGTGCCCATAACGGCACCATTGATGAAAGGCGTTAGGGAATGAGGAAAACTTTGCAAGCCTTTGGATTCTCTATTTCATGTCTGCCTTAGTCACTCTTGGCTTATCATAAGCATCGTTGTCTATTGATTTAAAAGTAGCTCTTTTAAAGACCCCATGGCTTTCAAATACTCATCAAATGAAGGCTTGAATTCAAGCTCTTCTTTATAAACTATACGATTACCTAAGCTACAAGAGACTATGCCTAACACCCAGAATTCTCTTCTGCTTCTTCATCTTTTTGTTTCCCAGAAAATTTCCCAAAAGGGTGTCTTTGAAAGAATCTTGATGAAAAACAAGGGCAGTAGAGGTAATTTGAATTAAAACTCCATTGAAATCAGCACAAGAAGAAGAAGCTGAGATACCCAGATATGAAGGAGTATAAAGGTGTTGGTAGTAGTATACCCATTTAAAGGTGTTGGTAGTAGTATACCCAGATCTGAAGGATTATACGGTAATAATCGTGTGAGCAATAGCGAATAATTAAAAGAGAAGTTCACCAAAAAAAAATTCGGCAGAAGCTATTTGTTTTCTGGCAAGAAATATGTACAGTTTGTTTTTTGGGATGATTTCACGCGCTTGAAAATATGTGAAACACTTGTCTTTCCATGTCAGCACATTGTGTCTAAATGACACAGTAAAAACCTATTTAAAGTGTTTAAATAGAACAGACATAAAATAAAATGTGTAAGTGAAAAGTGCGGACAATTTTAAAGGGCTGCCGATGTATTTGGCCTTCAAAATACCCAAAATTGTATAGTTGACCAAAGCAGTCATAATGGCCCACGTAACTCTTCTAACACGGTGGATATTCCTGTGCAAATATCAGCAATTACTTGTTCTTATTCTACATATTGATCGTTTTGAACTAAAAGAAAACTTTTGGGCGAATACTGGTAATAGTATCAGCAAACGAACGTTATCCTATGCTTCCAGACATGCTGGAAATTCCCAACGAAAAATACAGAATGCTCCTTCCTTTCTACCGAATCGATCATAACCACTACCTACATTCCACGAAATTGTGCACCATAAATAAGAGCTAATAAAGAGACCCCCAATTCCGTAGAAAGACATCACGATTCCTTGTGGAAAAAAATGATTTGCTGAGGCGGAAAAAAAGATATCAAATTTCTACCCCCGGAAACAAAGAGAAGATGTGTACGAACGAGATATCCAGCAACAAGAACAAGGAAGTAAGAAGCCCTTTGACATCTCTTCATCTGCAAATAATTCTCGATGTGAAAACACAAATTTTGATGCCCAATACTCCATAGATAGTTTGTCGATTATGTTATGGCCAGAGTCCTACTCATGGCTTGAAGGCGTAGCATTGGAACTGTTGTCTGCGATCGAGTAAATAGCTCTACGAATGAATGGATCGGATCGACTTGGAAAATGGAAAGTGTTTTTCCAAAATCAAACTTTGTTGTTTAGCATCTTGAACTAGCCATCCCTTCGAATGTATTGTTAAAAGATCATCAATTCCTAATGAAATGGATATAGCAGTAGCTTGTTGGAACCCCGTACTGATGAGAATTTGACTCCACGAGAAATTGAACAAAAAGCTGCTAAATTAGCCTATTTCTTGCATGTACCAAATTAATATTTTTGTCAATCGTTGAATAAAATCAAATTTAAACTCGATTTTGTTCGTTACCAAATTCATTTATTAAAGTTAAGAAATCGTCAATTTCTATTGATAATGGTTTTTTTATCAATCGTATCCATTTTTTGTTCAAACTTCTTAAGTCTCGCATGCTCTTTTTTATCGGGAGCGGGGTTGGCAATTTATGTCGGTGTTGGCCTGCAGCAGCGCCTCTGGAGCCGCTAGTTTTCCGGAATCAAAGTAAATAAGTTAATAATGGCGCATACTTTGGTGATAGAAGATCTAATTGTAGAAAGAATCAAAACACAAAAACAAAAAATAACTGATGTGTGGCCGAAGAGTTACAATGATCATCAGAAACCACATGATCAATTTGTTGAGATTAGTAGTGCTAGCGGTGGTTAGTCTTGTTAATTGTTCATTTGTTAGTTATAACTAGCTTGCACTATACTAGAGTTAGAGTAACTAGAGTTAGCTTTAGTACTAACTGTAGTTAGGTAGATTAGTCTTTATACATTATATATACACATGTACAGATACACTTCAAATCTTTTAGAATGAAAGATTATACATTATCTCTCCTCTTCTAGAATATTCCCTAAGATTCATTCTCTGCAACTTCCTTCTTCTCCAGCCAACAGAGTATTCAACTCAATCATCATGGCAGAGCTCCATGGATAGCTGAATTCAACATGGTATTAGAGCCACACGGCCATTAGTGTGGTCTTATTGTCTTTAATTTTTCCTTTATCGAAGCTTGGAAGGAAGATCATCAATGGCGATAGTTGATAAGACCAAACATGAGAAACTATGTCATAAACATCCACTCGTGAATTAAAATGATAATTTCAGAAGCTATACTTATTTCGTTACAATTGAGAGGACTAGAAAATTACTATGTGTGGAGTCGGGCAATGAGGATTGCAATTCTAGGTAAAAGATAGGTTTCACTGACGGCACATACAAGAGGGAGAATTACAGTACGAATCTCATTGACCTCTAGAAATGTCGTAATGTGATAGTACTGTCTTGAGTGATAAAGTGTATTTCACCGGAGTTACTGAGCGGATTGGTGTATTCATCAAATACTAGTGCGATATGGGATGATTTGAAGGAGAATTTTAATAAGGTGGATTGTTGTAGGATTTTTTAGATCCACAAAGAAATTTTTACTGCTAGTCAGGGAACTAGCTAAATTTCAACTTACTTCTCAAAATTGAGAGTGCCTTGGGCAGAATTTGATAGCTTGGCACCAATTCCTAGCTGCGACTGCCAAATCTCGTGAATTTGTTCACTAAGTGAGTCATACAAACACGCTCGGAGTCAGCTCTTGATGACGGTCCTAGTACCATAAGTGGATACCGCGTATTCTATGCTAATGGTACGAGAAAGACAAAAGACTATGGCAATACTTCTGCTAATCTAGGTGGTGATGAAATGGCAGCATTGTTGAAAAATAGGGTTGAAAATCAGCAAAAGCCAAAGAAGAAGTATAATCTCTACTGTGATTACTGCTAATTAAAAAAAGGTCATACTAGGGACACATGCTACAAGCTAGTGGGATATCCAAATGATCATGAGTTCAAGCAGAAATACAACCATCAAGGAAAAACTAATTTGGTGACTGAACAGCCTACACCAACAACTTTCACTTTCACTCCCACTGTACCAACTTTCACACTAGAACAATACCAACAAATCCTGCAATTGCTCAACAGCAAGCCTACAAAAGTTGCAGCTAATGCAGCAGAAGTGGAAAAAGGTACAATTACATCCCTAACGATTTGTTTGAATCAAGGTGTTTGAATTGTACATAGTAGAGCTTCCAATCATATGACTCCACGTTTGATTTACTACACAATGTATGGTCATTAAGAAAAGGTAGTTTAATTCACTTACCAAACAGAGACTTAGCTGAGATTGCTCACACTTGATCAACTAGTATATTCAAGGATCACAAAATTAGTGATACTTCATGTTCCTCATTTTACGTACAACCTATTGTCAGTTTCAAAACTCACCAAAGAGATACAATTCATGGTAGCATTCTTTCCATATATATGTGTGTTTCAGAATCTCTTCACTAGCAATTTGTAAGACCATCACGGAGATACTCATGAAATTTTATTAGCTGAGCTTGTTCCTCTAGCCAAGATTGGCTCACTACATATGCTTCTTCAAAAGTATCTTCCTGTGAGAACTCGCCCTCTTTAGCCAATTCATCTGCATCGTCCTTCATTCTCATGACTGCTGCACTAATTCTTTGTATGGCCTTTTGATTTTCATCTTGTTGCTCCGCTACTTGCCTCATCGTGTCCATAATACGACCAACACATTCCATATCCTCCACTTCCATTGCTCCTATCAAACTCATAAACATTATTAGAAACATCATAATAAGAGCTCTAAGAAGGATAATATGAATTAGGAAAACCATCCCAACAGCCACCGTTACCACCACACACATTAGAAATATTTCACTCATAAGATTAAGATTCATAATTTTTTCACAAGTGTGGTCCTCCACAATATGGACAAGGATCACCATAATAAAAATAACCAATATTCGACCAATTATCATTCCAAGATGCCATGTCAACAAAGATAGTAAAATACTAAACTAAGCTAAAAATAAAAAACTTGAATAGACAAAAGTAAAAATCTAATCTAGTATAACAGTTAATTTCTAAGTCCCCGGCTACGGCGCCAAAAACTTGTTGCTCCCGCACACGCAAGTATACGTAGTCGACAAGTAATTTAGGATTGTAAGTCCAGATATCGTACCCACAGGGACTTGTAATTAATTATTTACTTAATTAAACATATATAATTAATCTATTCAAGCGATTTTCTAAATATTATTAACTACAACTAATCTAGAGTAGCAAACTAAGATATTAAATAACATGTTGGCGAAATTGGACACGAATCAAATGAGAGCCAGTATTCTAGATATATGTGTTAGCTAACAATCCAGTTGAGTTTTCCACTTAAATTTTCTAATTAATTTATCTATTTTGTTGATTGACGAGGTCAATATTACTCGTAGCTTTCTCCCGAACTACTAGCCGTCTATTCAAGCTAACCTAACGCCTATATTCCAATGGAATTAGAATTAACAAGAATGCATTAATAATTTATTTATGGTAACCAAGCAAGGAGGTTAGGTATATTCGTATCCTAACCACATCACCATTACCGATGCTCGAGTTCAATATCTCGCTCTACTCAATCTCATATGCAATCTAGAATTCCCTCTCCCGAGTTCAATCCTAGATTCACAGATAGTATTCAATTACTAATCAAGAAATCAAATATTTAAGCGCAAGATTGAATAAATAAACCAGTATGATAAAATAATAATAACAATTCAAGCTTCAAACTACAATGTTCATGTAACACCCAAAACTCTAGAACTAATAAACTATGAGATTAAAGGAAGAGAAGAGAATAATAACTTCTTAGAAGCCTCCTCCAAGCGTAGTGTGTGTTACCCCACGTGAATTCTCCTTCAAAGTATGTTAGATCCCCTCCAAATTAGGTTTAGGACCCCTTTTATACAAATTGGGACCGTGTAGCACCGAAATAACCTTGTCCCAAACGAAGAAGGAAAAATCTCATACCTCGCGCTAGCCCTGGCGCTAGATCAAGTAATTTCTTTTGAAATCTCAACTCTTTGCTGCATTTTTCTTGGCATTCTAGTATATCTTTCTTTTGTCTTCCACTTGGTGGGGACAAAACCCAAAGGGTGTCTTCCTCTTTTGTTATTCTTTTATTTTTTTTCTTTTTCTTTCGTGTTTTATCTAATTTTGCTCCAAATCTCTTCATCTTCACACCGCTTATTCCTGCACAATTAAAATATAGTATTAAGTGTAATGTAATATAATTAACACTGAAAAGACAATTAAAAGTAGTAGAACATGAGGCAACAATCGAAAAGTATATGCATTTTTGACCGAACATCAACACCCCACACTTAGACTCTTGCTCCTCCTCGAGTAAGCATTGAAACCACTCTCAATAAATCAAGCCCACTACTTCGGTAGATACTAACAGTCAGGCTCTATTGCAACTCAAACCATCAGATTAACACTTCCTTATCATCGTGCAAGATATACAAGTCATAAACAAATAACAAAATTGTAACCTCCTAACCTCAGAGATGGACTCTAACTTACCAATTTTAATCTTACTCACCTACACTGTCAAAGAAGCTAATAACATCACCTATCTATCATGAAACAAGTGCCCTCACAAGAATAAATAGTCCATAGACTCAAATCAAAGAATGAACATAATTTAAGGACTTAGCATCAAAGAACAACTCTCACACTCACAAACGAATTCACATGTATCCACAAAAAACCATAGGCTTGCCCATTATGTACATCTCTACTAATTAAGTATGCTCGAATAGAATCAGAAAGGACTTTAACGGGTTGTAATGTTGGCTAGGGGACAGATAGGAGAACTATATAATAGTGAATTACACTTTCCTAAGCACTTTGCACTTTTAAACTTCATCGCCCATTATTTTCTACTCTTCACTTTATTTTTCAGTCCTCTCTTCATGTATTATTTCACATGTATTTCCCTCATATCAAGAACATTTAATTTTTTTCAAAAAAGCAATTTTTTTGTTCTTTTTTTTCATGTAACATTCTTTTCACGAGGGTCTTTTCATCACTTTGCAGCTATCATTGGTCATAAGTTTTCACTTAATCGTCACTTTCTTCAAATTTATCAATTAAGATCATAGTCTAATCAACAGTGCTCAAAGAAGTTGGGTGCCAAAACTAGAGATTGAATAAAAGGACCAAGGCAAAAATACGGCTTCCAAATAAAAGGCTACAGGCTCAAAGGGCCAACTAGTGGTACAATATCTGAAAAGGTTAAAATTCACAAGACAAATCAAATAAAGCCTATTATCATCTTCTAAACAGAGCAAGACTTTTATTTCGTTTCAACAACATCCAGGGCAAGTTCTAGACTAAGATGCAAAACATGGAATATATGTAAGAAATTCTCACCGCACATGGCACAAGTATCAATCAAGATGGATCAATTCCACTCTAAAAAAGATAGGATCATAGTAAACGATAAAATAAGAATAAGCTGTATACAGGGTCACAACCATGAGATTAGCTGCCAGAAAGTCTACTATTTTATTCATTAGTCAAGCACTCTGAGGAAAGTACTTCTCAAGCTCAGACCTTAATATGCTAATATCAAATAAGTAACAAAAGTTATTTTCTTCTCCCTCTTTTTCTACTGCTAAAATAAAGAAAAGTATAATATAATCCTAAAAAATAATAAAATTTACCCCGTTCATGTTACAAGCTTCAAACACAGTTTCAGTCTCATTCTAACAGAAGTTGTGGATTTCCCTTCTAAACTTGCCCGTTTTAGTTGAGGAGAAATATTTAGCAAGAAATTTTCTGGTCATCTCCTCCAATGTTCTAATTGATCCCTGGGGCAAGTTTCTTAGCGCATGTTTTGCTTCATCTTTGAGAGTAAAGGGGAATTCCCTTAGATAAACTGCATCTTGTGACACACCATTATATTGAAAGGTGTTCATGATCTCCTCGAAGTCCATTAGATGATTGTTTGGATCTTCTTTCATCTTTCCTATGAAGACATAGCTATTTTGGAGGGTTTGGATCAGCCCTTGCTTCAACTCAAAATTATTGGCTGCAACTGGAGGTGGTCTCACATCGGATAAACCTTGGTTGTAAACCGGTCTAGCGTAATCACCAAGTGGTCTCCCTAGGCCTGGAGCTATGTTTCCGAACTGGTCTGGAACCAAAGGCTGAGTCTGAGCTAGTCTTCAATCTCTCTCCTCCCATAAGCAATGTGTGCATCTCTTAGTGCTGCTTTTTCAGCATCTCTTGCAACCTTCTCTCTGAGTTGGGATGCCCCTCTTGCATCCAAATAAACATTATCATCATCTCCCGCCATCTTTTCTTTGGTTGAGGATTGCCCAACCGTCTTTGTATTATCGATATGATTTCTTTCCTTCCCCAACTGTCGTAGATGTTTCTCGATTTCCGGTTCATATGGTAGAAATTCCTTCCCAGAAGATCAGGCCATGCACCAATCTAACCTGTAGCCTGCGCACAGTCAAAGAAAACCCAAATGTAAAAAAAGAAAAATAAAATAAAAAGAAAAGTTCCTGAATTAGCACTACAAACTATTTCAAACATTATTAATTGCCAATCCCCGACAATGGTGCCAAAATTTGATGAGCACAAAACGGACGTATAAACTTACGCTCGCTAGCCGAATATAGTTTAGAATATCTCGTATCCACAGATGCAGAAACGAAGGCACAGAAGCGAGCTGATAGGGAATTGAGATTTTTCGCATCTGCGATGGTACTCCCGCAAATGCGGCTTCGCAGGTGCAAGTGTGTATGCAGGCGTAATTTTGAGCTGGATTGGAAGGTTCCGCAGATGTAGAGTTTTTGTCACAAAGCGGTTGCGCATGTGCGTTAGGTTGTTCGCAAATGCGACACCGCAGATGCGGCGTCTTGGACGCATGTGCGGTCAGTTGTGATTTTTGTTATTTACGCATCTACGATGAAAATTCCGCAAATGCTTTGCATATGAGACAGTGAGTCCGCAACAGATGAAGTGTTGGGCAGAAAAGTTATAATTCGAGGGTTTGTCATTTTTATCTTATCTTGAGTTGTATGCCTCGATTTTGAGCGATGTTGGAGGGGTTCTTCACGAGTTGGATTAGGGTAAATTTTCCTCATACGGATTTGATTATATTTCTTGATTCCATTTTTGTTTTTAACACTAAAATTAGTGATTTGAATGGGAGAAAATGATAATTTTTGTATAAACTTTCTAAAATGTAAAATGAGGATGTGAAGGATGATTTGATATCGGAATAGGATAATTTTAGTATGGTTGGACTCGTATCGGAATGGGTGTTCGGATTTTGTGAATTTTGTTAGGTTCTGAGGTGCGAGCCCGGGGTTGACTTTTTAGTTTTAATTAAAGATCGAAGCTTTATTACCCGAAATTGTTTCCTGTGCTTTTTATTTAGGATATTAAGTTATTTTGGCTAGATTTGAGCCGTCCGGAGGCTGATTCTCACGAGAAGGTCATCTTAGAGTGTCGGTTTAGCTTCTTGGAAGTAAGTATTTTGCCTAAATTTTTGTGGGGAACTACCTTAGGATTTGAGTCGTTTGTGCTATTTGTTGTCACGACCCAAAATCCAACACAAGTCGTGATGGCACCCAACACCAGAGTCAGGCAAGCCAACAGTTGTTTACTAGTGAGATTATCCTTATTTAATATACCAACCCCATATATTCCCAAGTTTTAAGCTTATATCATTTAAATAAAAGCGGAAACATTAACCGACTTAAGTAAATACAGCCACAATGATCATGATCCAATATATATATATACAGTCCCAAAATAAAGAGTCTACTATGTGCGTGCCAGGAACTAGTGTCACAAGTCAACATGCGAACTAGTAGAATATACAAAAGATGATACAAACTGTACTGCTGTCTGAGAGAAGTAGACAGAAATAAACAAAAGATAACTCCATAGCACTGCTGAGAATTGCAAGGGAGGCAGCTCACCGTGGAGTCAGGTCCAGAATATATGTCAAGCTCCGGTCGGATAACCAAAAACACCAGCCTCAGAACCTGTACAATTAAGTACAGAAGTGCAATATGAGTACATAAATATATATGTACCCAATGAGTATCCCGCCTAACCTCAACAACCGGGTAAGGACAACCGGCTGGAGTCATAAGATAGTCAATCCCGTGCACTGCCGAGGATCGAAAGGCCGGTACCAAAAGAAAACCTCTCCACAAAGTACTCACATCTATGCATTTCCGAGGATTGAATAGCCCATACCAATAGTGCATTTCTCAACCTCGCTATGCACTGCCGAGGATCGAACGGCCCGTACCAAAAGTGCATCTATCAATCCCTCTCTATGCCCTGCCGAGGATCAAATGGCCCGTACCAAAAGTGCATCTCTCACTCCGCCGTGGCGTACGGCCCGTTCCCATAAGAGTGGGGGAAATCACACGCCGCTCGCGGAATGTAAATTGGGAAGTGGTCACATGCACATACATTATTCCTTTTTAAAAGAGAATACTTTTCCGTGAACAATTTCTTACAAATATTTCTCAAATTTCATAACTTCGGGGACATAAGAAACATGTAATGTTAATTCATTACGCATATAGTTCATATCAAGTAAAACACAAGGCATGATGTGGGCCTAACTACCCGGACATAATAGTAATAGTCGCTACGTACGGAATCTCGTCACTTTGTACGTATGTAGCCCCCAAACATTATCACATATAGCATTTAAATCACCTAGGGGGACAATTCCCCCTTACAAGGTTAGAAAGGAGACTCACCTCGTGTCGAATCTACCCCTCGAACCAAGGATGCACCCGAACTCCGAACTCTACACCCGAGGACTCGCAACTAGCCAAATATGGTACAATGACATAAATGCATGCTCAAAGTAGGGAAATTATCCTATTTATTCAATAATTTAACATTATTGAAGAATTCCCAAAATCCAACCACTGGCCCGCACACTCGAATTCCGAAAACTCACGGAGGAATCGCTCACCCGAAGCCTAAGGATCGTTAATATATGACTTCTACTTGAATTTATTGCAATAAATGGGTAATTCACCAATTTCTCAAGAACCCTAAATTACTACCAAATTCTTGAATTTTCAATGATTTAGTAGTTAATTTAGCTAGAAGATCATGAATTAAACTAGTGTTTAAATGGAATTAACTTACCTTGACAGTAGCTAGGTTGTGGTGTGCTCTCCCCAAGCTCACAAGACTCTAATGGTGGAGGAAAATGAATGAAGGGGGTGAAATCCCAAGTTTCAAAGAATATATATTGCCTGGCCTACAGGGACTCTGCACCTGCGAATCGGGGATCACACATGCGGTCTCGCGCCTGCGAGCTTAGGCTCGCACCTGCGGAACTGGACGGGAAGGGCTGTGTTCTGACCTGCGGAGGGATGGCCGCACCAGCGGTTCCGCTCCTGCCGACTTTTGTCCGCACCTGCGAGAAAGGGGGACCTCACTTAGGGTCGCACCTACGATGCTTGGGACCGCAGGAGCGGTCCCGCACCTACGACTGGGCAACCGCACCTGCGATCACACCAGATCAGGTGCACTAGCAGCTATTTTAGCTGGTTTTTAGCCCCGATTGGTGCCCGAGCCCTTGTCCAAATATACCAACAAGTCCCAAATCAAAATACGGACTCGCTCGAGCCTTTGGAACACCCAAAACAACGCTAAAAATCAAAATCACACCTCAAAACCCCAAGAACCAAACTTAGGAACTTTAAGTTTTCTAGACTTCGCTAAACAGGCGCTTATACGACCTATACTACTCGGAATGACACAAAATTTTGCAGGCAAGTCATAAATGACATAACGGAACTATTCCCGGTCTCGAAATTTTGTTCGGACCTTTATAAAACAAAAACACGTCCAAAACCACAATAGGAACTTAAGGAACTTCTTATTTCAATATTGGGCGCCGAAACGCTCTCGGGTCATCAGAAACCCATCCCGAGCATACGCCCAGGTCCAAAATCATCACATAAAGCTACCGGAACCGACGAAACTCGATTCCAAGGTCGTTTGCCAAAAATGTTGACCGAAGTCAAACTTGGCCTTAAAGGCCAACCTTAATGAACCATTTGTTCCTATAGCACTCTAAAAACCTATGAATCCCGGACCACCAGTCCCCGCAAGTCATAAATCATAAAAAGCCGCTATGGGAAGTTTCATTTTGGGGAACGGGGTCCAATAACACAAAACGACCGGTCGGGTCGTTACATTCTCCACCTCTTAAAACAAACGTTTGTCCTCGAACGGGTCTAGAATCATACATGAAGTGCTGAATATGTGTGAATGTCTGCTCGACATGTCCTCCTCGGACTCCCAGGTCGCTTCCTTAATTGGATGGCCCTTCCACTGGACCTTTACGACAGAAACTCTCTTGGACCACAACTGGCGGTCTTGTCTATCAATATAGAAACTGGCTCCTCCTCGTAGCCCAACCTCTCATCGAACTGAATAGTGATGAAATCGACCACGTGAGAGAAGTCGGCGTGGTACCTCCGCAGCATGGATACATGAAAAACTGGATGAACTCCTGATAAACTAGGAGGCAAGGCCAGCTCATAAGCAACCTCCTCAACTCGCCTCAACACCTCAAATGGACCTATAAACCTCGGGCTCAACTTTCCATTCTTCCTAAACCTTATAATACCCTTCATAGGCGAGACTTTCAACATGACCCTTTGTCCCTCCATAAATAATACATCACGCGCCATTTGATCCGCATAACTCTTCTATCTGGACTGTGCTGTATGGAGCCTCTCCTGAATCAATTTCACTTTCTCCAAGGCATCCCTCACCAGGTCGGTGCCATATAACTTAGCCTCGCCAGGCTCAAACCATCCGATAGGAGAACAACATCGCCGACCGTACAAAGCCTCAAATGGTGACATCTCAATGCTGTACTGCTAACTATTATTGTAAGAAAACTCGGCCAAAGGCAAGAACTGGTCCCACTGGCCTCCGAAGTCAATCACACAAGCCCTGAGCAAGTCCTCCAATATCTGAAATGTACGCTCCGACTGACCATCAGTCTGAGGATGAAATGATGTGCTGAGGTTTATCTGGGTGCCCATCTCACTATGCAATGCTCTCCAAAAGTGCGAGATGAACTTAGGACCTCGATCTGATACAATGGACACCAGCACACCATGCAACCGGACTATCTCCAGAATGTAGATCTGGGTCAACCTCTCAGAAGTATATAACGTAGCTACTAGAATGAAATGCACCGATTTGTTCAATCAATCCAAAATGACCTAAACCGCGTCAACCTTCCGCGAAGTTCGAGGCAAGCCAACCACGAAGTCCATAGCGATGTGCTCCCATTTCCACTCAAGAATGGGCATCAGCTGAAGTAGGCCTCCTGGCCTATGGTGCTCATACTTCACCTTCTGGCAATTAAGACACCTAGTCACATACTCCACAATGTCATTCTTCATCCGCCTCCACCAGAAATGTTGCTTCAAGTCACGATACATCTTCGTAGCACCTGGATGAATAGAATATTGAGAACTGTGTGCCTCCTCTAGAATCCTCTCCCTCAGGCCATCAACATTAGGAACACATAAGCGTCCCTGAAGTCTCAGAACACCATCCTCGCCAATAGTAGCTTCCTTGGCCCTACCCTGAACCACTGCCTCCCGAAGCTCTGCTAAGCACGAATTATAGAACTGCCGGGCCTTAATCTCCCCCACTAGCGAAGACTAAGAAACCACATATGCTAAAACTCGGCGACGCTCTAAAAGATCTAACTCACTAGGCGATTGGCCAAGGACTGAATGTCCAAGGCTAGAGGTCTCTCCTTTGCTGCAATATAAGCCAAGCTACACATACTCTCCGCCTTCCTGCTCAAAGCATCTGCTACCACATTGGCCTTGCCCGGGTGATAATGAATGATGATATCATAATATTTCAACAACGCAAGCATTTGCGCTGCCTCAAACTTAGATCCTTCTGCTTGAAAAAGTGTTGCAAGCTACGGTGGTCTATATAAACCTCACAGGACACTCCATACAAGTAGTGCCTCAAAATCTTAAGAACGTGAACAATCGCCGCCAACTCCAAATAATGCACAGGGTAATTCTTCTCATGAAAATTCAGTTGGCGTGAAGCATAAGCAATAACTCTCCCCTCCTAGTCAATACACACCCCAAGCCAACGCGTGAAGCGTCGCAATATACTGTGTACATCCTAGAATCGGAAGGCAATACTAGAACTGGTGATGAGGTCAATGCTGTCTTAAGCTTCTGAAAGCTCGCCTCACACTCGTCAGACTATCAAAACGGGGCATTCTTCTGAGTCAATCTAGTCAATGGAGATGCAATAGAATAGAAACCCTTCACAAATCAGCGATAATAAATTGCTAGGCGCAAAAAGCTCCTGATCTCTGTAGTTGAAGTAGGACGCGACCAACTTTGAACTGCCTCGATCTTCTGAGGATCAACCTTGATACCCTCTCCGTATACCACATGCCCCAAAAACGCCACGGAATCCAACCAAAACTCACACTTGGATGACTAAGCATATAGCTTCTACTCTCGCAAAGTCTGGAGCACAAATCTCAAATGTTGCTCGTGCTCTCCCAGGCTACGTGAGTAAATCAAAATGTCATCAATGAAGACAATGACAAAGGAATCAATATACGACCTGAATACCCTATTCATCAAGTCCGTGAATGATGTTGGGGCATTAGTCAAGCCAAAGTACATCACCAGGAACTCATAATGGCTATATCTCGTACGAAAAGCAGTCTTCGGAACATCTGAAGCCCGAATCCACAACTGATGATACCCCGATCGCAAATCAATATTAGAAGATACACGAGCACCCTGCAACTAGACAAAAAAATCATCGATGCGCGGTAAGGGATACTTGTTCTTAATAGTAACCTTGTTCAAATGACGGTAATCAATACACATCCGCATAGACCCATCCTTCTTCTTCACAAATAAAACTGGAGCACCCCACGATGATACACTCGGTCTGATGAACCTCTTAGCTAACAACTCATCAAGCTTCTCCTTCAACTCTTTCGGAGCCATATGGCACGGAGGAATAGATATAGGATGGGTTTCTAGAGCTAAATCAATGCAGAATCAATATTACGGTCCGGAGGCATGCCCGGAAGATCCGAAGGAAATACACCCGCAAAATCTCAAACCACTGGCACTAAATCAATCGTCGGAGACTCGGCGATGGTGTCCCAAACATAAGAAAAATAGGCTAGACAACCCTTCTCGACTATATGTCGAGACTTCAAGAATGAAATAACCCGGCTGGTTGTACTAACTGAGGAACCTCTCCGCTCCAGCCTAGGCAAGTCGGGCACGACTAAGGTAACTGTCTTGGCATGCGCACGGCATGATAAGGACATAGCCAATCCATGCCTAAAATAATATCGAAATCAACCATGTCGAGCAATAAGAGATCCGCTCGAGTATCGAACCCACAAAATGAAGTCACACAGGACCGCCAAATCCGGTCTACAACCACAGAATCGCCCACAGAAGCGGACACATAAATAGGTGAACCCAAGGACTCACGAGGGACATGCAGAAAATGAGAAAATAAGACCGAAACATAGGAATAAGTGGATCCTGGATAAAATAACATTGATTCCTCTCTACCACATACTGAAATAATACATGTGATCACGACGTCTGAGGCCACTACATCTGATCTAGCCGGAATGGCATAGAATCTGGCTGGAGTACCGGATGACTAGGCTCCACCAGAGTGAACAGGAGACTGACCTCCCCCTGACTGGCCTCCATCTCTGGGACGACCCCTGCCAACCTTTCCTCCACCTCTAGGTGGCCGGACTACTGGTGCCGGACCCATCGGCTGATAGACCTGTTGTACGGCCTTGCCCCGATACCTGGGATACTGCTTCCTCATAAGACCTGGCTCTCCACACTCTTAACAACTCCCAGGTGGCATAGTCTGCTGCCCTAAAGAAGATCCTTGAATGGTCTGAGGGCGATGAGTACCCTCAGGCACAGTACTGAAATAAGGATCGGAGGATCTCGGATGACTGGGATAACTACTGTGTGAACTCCAAATGGTGGGAGGACGGTAGGAACACTCTGGCATGGAGCTGAAATAAGGCCTCGCTGGAACACCTCGAGGGGTGGTGGAGGTGCTGAATATAAAGGCCTGTTGGGCTAACCACTGCTATACTGACCCCTGCCCCTAGCTGGGGCGCCTCTGAAATCTCCAGAGAATATGGCCCTCTTATCCTGCTGCCCCCGCTCCCTGCTCCTCGACCAATAACCCTTGATCATGCGAGCAATCTCCACTACGAGCTGATAAGGGGTACCCATCTCCACCTCTCGAGCCATGGTGGATCTAATACCTGGATGCAACCCTGCCACAAACCTCCGCATTCTCTCACCATCGGTGGGTAATATCATAGTGCATGGCATGACAGCTCTGAAAATCTGGCCTCACAATCTGTCACGAACATCTGCCCCTGCTCTAACCGCTCAAACTGACCCCACGGCTCATCCCTCTCAGAGGGTGGAATATATCTGTCCAAGAACATCTATATGAACCGCTCCTAAGTGACAGTAAGAGAATCTGCTGGCCTGCTGAGAATATAAGACTGCCACCATCTGCGAACTCTGCCCTCTAACTGGAATGTGGTGAAATCCACTCTATGGGACGCTAGGATCCCAATGTTGTGCAGTCTATCCCTACACCTATCAATGATATCCTGGGCATCCTCACCTTGCTCACCCCCGAAGACTAGAGGGTATAATCGAGTCCATCTATCTAACATCTTTTGATGATTGCCATCCGCAGCTGGTCGGGGCTCCGGTGCTACTACTACAGGTTGAGCCCCACCTACGGGCAGTGTATCCGGGGTGTGATGTAATGCTAGTGTCGGTCTTGCAGCCTGGGCAGTAGGGGTCTGGGCTCCCGCTCCTGCCTGAGAAGTGGCAGGATCTGTTGGAAATAAACCAGCCTGGGACATAGTGTCCATAAATCTCATCATACGGCCCATGACTGCCTGGAAGCCTGGCACCGTCATAAATTCTACTGGTGTAGGATCTGCTGAAGGCACCTCATCCTGCTCCTCTATAATAGGGTCCTCTGGTGGCGAGACCGGAATAGCTCTGGGATGCCCTCATCCCCTACCACGGGTCGGTGCCCTCCCCCGGCCTCTGTCAGCGGGGGTAGCGGCCCTTCCCGGGTCTGGAACATCAGATGCGTGCGTCCTCACCATATCTGAGAGAATAGAAGAATTAATTTAATAAATCATCGACTGCAGGATAGAATAAGAACAAAGAGAGGTTTTCTAACACCTTATAGCCTCCTGCATATAAGCACAGGTGTCTCTGTACTGATCCGCAAGACTCTATAGGGTTTGCTCGTGACTCGTGAGACTTATGTGAACCTAGTGCTCTGATACCATGTTTTCATGACCCAAAATCCAACACAGATCGTGATGGAACCCAACACCAGAGTCAGGCAAGCCAACAATTGTTTACTAGTGAGATTATCCTTATTTAACATACCAACCCCACATATTCCCAAAGTTTTAAGCTTAGATAATTTAAATAAAAGCGGAAACATTAACCGACTTAAGTAAATACAGCCACAATGATCATGATCCAATATATATATGCAGTAACTAGTGTCACAAGTCAACAGGCGAACTAGTAGAATATACAAAAGATGATACAAATTGTACTGTTGTATGAGAGAACAGAAATAGACAAAAGATAACTCCATAGCACTGTTGAGAATCACCAAGGGAGGCAGCTCACCGTGGAGTCAGGTCCAGAATATATGTCAAGCTTCGGTTGGATAACCAGAAACACCAGCCTCAGAACATGTACAGTTAAGTACAGAAGTGCAGCATGAGTACATAAATATATATATGTACCCAGTGAGTATCCCGCCTAACCTCGAAGAGGTAGTGACGATAGGTTGACATGACACTCACTAAGATCCAACAATATAATTTAACAGGATGTAATGGAAACAGTAGGCATGTAAAGACAATGAAGCAACAACTATATATGTAAGATACTGAAATCTAGGAAGAATACAGGGAATAAATTAAACAATTACCACTTCACTTTTTCCAAAATATCTTTCAGATCAATATCCATGAATTTAGTAATAAATAAATCATATGCATGCAGGGTAAGGACAACCGGCCAGAGTCATAATATAGTCAAGCCCGTGCACTGCCGAGGATCGAACGGCCCGTACCAAAAGTGCATCTCTCAATCCATCTCTATGCACTGCCGAGGATCGAACGGCCCGTACCAACAGTGCATCTCTCAATCCGCCGTGGCGTACGGCCCGTTCCTATGAGAGTGGGGGAAATCACACTCTGCTCACGGAATGTAAATTGTGAAGCGGTCACATGCACATACATTATTACTTTTTAAAAGAGAATAATTTTGTGTGAACAATTTCTTACATGTTTTTCTCAAGGATACCCCCGAACTCCGAACTCTACACTCGAGGACTCGCAACTAGCCAAATATGGTACAATGACATCAATGCATGCTCAAAGTAGGGAAATTATCCTACTTATTCAATAATTTAACATTCTTGAAGAATTCCAAAAATCCAACCCCGAGCCCGCACGCTCAAATTCTGAAATCTCACGGAGGAATCGCTCCCCCGAAGCCTAAGGATCGTTAATATATGATTTCTACTTGAATTTATGGCAATAAATGGGTAATTCACCAATTTCTTAAGAACCCTAAATTACTACCAAATTCTTGACTTTTCAATGATTTAGTAGTTAATTTAGCTAGAAGATCATGAATTAAACTACTGTTGAAGTGGAATTAACTTACCGTGACAGTAGCTAGGTTGTGGTGTGCTCTCCCCATGATCACAAGACTCTAATGGTGGAGGCAAAATGAATGAAGGGGGTGAAATCCCAGGTTTCAAAGAATATATACTGCATGGCCTACAGGGATTCCGTACCTGTGGAACAGGACGGGAAGGGCTGGGTTCGCACCTGCGGAGGGATGGCCGCACCAGCAGTTCCGCTCCTGCGAACTTTTGTCCGCACCTGCGAGAAAGGGGGACCTCACCTGGGGTCGCACCTGTGATGCTTGGGACTGCAAGAGTGGTCCCGCACCTGCGACTGGGCAACCGCACTTGCGGTCACACCAGATCAGGTGCACCAGTATCTATTTTAGCTTGTTTATAGCCCCGTTGGGTGCCCGGGAGGCCCCTGGGAAGACCCGAGCCCTCGTCCTTGTCCAAATATACCAACAAGTCCCAAATCAAAATACAGACTCGTTCAATCCTTCTGAACACCCAAAATAATGTTAAAAATCAAAATCACACCTCAAAACCCCAAGAACCAAAGTTAGGAACTTTAAGTTTTCTTGACTTCGCTAACAACACGCCGAACTGACCTATACTACTCGGAATGACACCAAATTTTGCAGGCAAGTCATAAATGACATACCGGAACTATTTTCCGGTCTCGGAATTTGGTTCGGACCTTGATAACACAAAAACACGTCCAATACCACAATAGGAACTTACCGAACTTCTTATTTCAATATTGGGCACCGAAACGCTCTCGGATCATTATAAACTCATCCCGAGCATATGCTAGGTCCAAAATCATCACACGAAGCTACCGGAACCGCTGAAACTGGATTCCGAGGTCGTTTTCCCAAAATGTTAACCGAAGTCAAAATTGGCCTTAAAGTCCAACCTTAAGGAACCATTTGTTCCTATAGCACTCTAAACACCTCTGAATCCCGGACCACCATTCCCCGCAAGTCATAAATCATAATCCACTTTGGGAAGTTTTATTTAGGGGAACGGGGTCCGATAACGCAAAATGACTGGTCGGGTCATTACATTTGTGTCATGTGAAAGCCGTGTACACGAGGTTACGAGCATTTACTCGGGCTTATATGTGGAAATTAACTATCTTAGACTCTTAGGTTTCTTTCATGTAATTACTTTGAATTGTTAGCACGGTTATATATTTTACTCGTCATATTTACTATCACATGCTTTATTGAAGTTGTCGCTATACGTTACATCTGTTATTTGTCATGTTTTCTCTTTTATGCCTTATTTGAAGTCGTTACCGCTTTTAACATTAAGTGATTTCTTTTGTTGTCGATTTACTTTTAGATGAAATTATTGTACATGATATCCTTTGGTTGCTGGGTGATTCTCACTCATTTTGACATAGTTGCTAGTTTGTGCCATCTCTTTCATTGTTATCCTAATACATACACTAGAATCCGAAGTTTATCATTTCATGGAAACACTTTCATTATCGAGATTTATCCTTAAATAATTAATTGGAATTGAGTTTATTTAAAGTCATTAATCTATGCTAAGTTGAAATTGTATTTAAAGGAGGTGTTGTTCCCTGTGAGTTACTTTTCCATTCGTTTTCTTGTAATTGAGATTTTTTACACATTATGTTTGAGCCGTGGGTTATTCGTTGTGAAAATATTGGTTGGATATTTGTAAAGGTTGAGTCCTATGGGATTTTGTGTCACGAGTTGATAAATCGTGTCGTTGTTATAGCATTTGCAAATTGTTGTGTGTTTTAGTTGTTGTTATGCGGAGTATAAGGGTGGCATTTTATCGTTGTTGTTATGTGGGGCATAAGGATGGAATCTCACTGTTGTCGAATGTCCGTTGTTGTTATCCGGGGCATAAGGGTGGCATCTCACTATTGTTGAATGTACGGAGAGATAAGGGAGTCCATATGTTATTGTCTGGGCAAAGTGAGGATGGTGGATATTATATGGAGTGATACGGGTGGCTATCAGAGAGATAAGGGTGGCTAATGATATTGTCAGGGTGGAGTGATACGAGTGGCTATTGGAGAGATAAGGGTGGCTAATGATATTGTCAGGGTGGAGTGATACGAGTGGCTATTGGAGAGATAAGGGTGGCTATTGTGTTATTGTCTTGGTGGAGTGATAAGGGTTGAAATTATACGGAGTGATATGGGTGTCTATCAGAGAGATAAGGGTGGATAATGATATTTTCAGGGTTGAGTGATATGGGTGGCTATCTGTGATGACCCAAGGGGTCATTTTATGAATTTAGACTCCGTTCTAGGCTTGCTAGCCATAAAAAGGTTAATTTTAAATACCTCTATTTGTGTGTGCAATAACCGGAAAGCTTTTATGTGAAAATATGAGAAATAGTAATTTCTAGAGTCAAAATTTTATTATAGGTGACTTTGGTAAAAATTTTGAGTAAACGGACTCGGATCTATGTTCCAACGATTTCGGGAGGTCCGCAGTAAAATATGGGACTTGGGCGTATGCCCAAAAATGAATTCCAAGGTCCCAAGACTTAGAAAATAATTTTCAAAAAAAATTATTCTACTGGTTAATTCAAGAAATAAAGAAATAAAATAATATGTGAAATATATGATATCGGGCCCGTATTTTGGTTCTGGAGCCCGGAACAAGTTCTTTATGTTATGTAAGTCCTATCTGTGAAGTTTCATGAGAAACGGAGTTGATTTGATGTAATTCGGAAATCTGGTTGAAAGTTAGGAATTTGAGTGTTCTTGAGGAAATCTTGAGTTTTGAGGCTAAATCTGTAGATTTTGATGTTATTTTGATGATTTGATTGCACGAACAAGTCCGTATGATATTTTCAGACTTGTGTGCATGATTAGTTTGGAGCCACGAAGGCTCGGGTGAGTTTCGGGTAGGCTACGGAGTGTCTAGACTTAGAAAAATACCCCAACAGGTGAACATCTGGTGTGCAGTCCTCAGATCTCGCAAATGCGAGGTCCTGGGGTCACAAATGCGAAGGGACCTGTTCGCAAATGCGAGGTCCTGTTCGCATTTGCGATATCTCTCCGGAAAGCCCAGGGTTCGTAAATGTGAACCTCAGTTCGCAAATGCGAGACCCACAGCCTGTTATATCAGCTTTTTGACTGGATTTTGCCTTTTTTTCCCATTTTCTAAAATCCTAAACCTCCATACGTGATTTTTCAAAGACCCAAACTTCTCCAAACCATTGGTAAGTGATCTCTAACTAATCCCTTTCAATTCCTCAAAACTTTTAACAAGATTACAACCAAAAATCTAGAGTTTTCATGGTAAAAATTTGGTTTTTGGGTAGAACATAGAAATTTCAAATTTTGGGGAATTGGACCTCGAATTGAGGTCGGATTCCAATACCAATTGTACATCTGGGCTCGGGGGAGATTGGGTAAACAGTTTTTGGTCTGAACCTCGAGTTTAGACCAAGCGGGTCCGGGGTCAATTTTTGAATTTGAATAAGAAAACTTAGGAAAACCATTGCTTTCCAATAAAGATGATTCCTTTAGGCTATGATTGATAACATTGAACAAATTGTGATTAGATTCGAGCGGATTAGAAGCAAATTCTAAAGGAAAGGAAGTGCTAGAGCAGTGAAGTGCTTGTTAGATCGAGGTAAGTGCTTGGCTTAACCTTGACTTGAGGGAATAGGAATTCCCAACTTAATTTTTATGTGAAATTTCATGTGTGTGCTGTATAGGTGAGGCGACGAGTATCCATGCACCACCAAGTTGTCTGCTTACATGATCCCTTCCTTGTTTCCAGTATAATTTCTTAATGTTTAATTGTTTCATTTTTTTTTTTTTGGTTACTTGGCTTGGTGACTTACTGTTAAGTCTTGTTGCAAGTACTATGGGAGAAGTATTAGTGTTTTTTCGTGGAAGTATCATGGTACATAAATATTGAATGGGTTGACATTGTTTTACGAGATATATATATATATATATATGTTCCTGTTGGATTCATTTTTGTGATAATATTGATGAGTTTATGAGAAGTCCAGTTTTCTGTTTAATAAAATGATAGTGATAAGGGTGGACAGGCGAAATAAATGATAGTGATAAGGGTGGACAGGTGAAATAAATGACAGTGATAAGGGTGGACATGCGAAATAAATGATAGTGATAAGGGTGGTCAGGGGAAATAAATGATAGTGATAAGGGTGGACCGGTGGGATCGGGTTGCATGCCGCAACAAGACAGTGATAAGAGATGATACTTATGTTTTACTGGATTTCAAAAATGTTTTGTTGGTTTTTGGAACTCAAGGATTTGAAACTTACAGATTTGAAAACTTATTGTTTTACTCTATTGTTTCTCATATTATGCACATACGGTTGTTTTAAAGTAATGTTTTGAAATTTGTGTGAGATCTTGGTTATAGCTGAGGCCTGGAATAGGTGACTGAGTTATTTGATTGATTGTTGCAGTTGATCTTTCTTATTTGTGTAGAATAGTTTCCTTGCTCTATTATCTATTTTGTTACATGTTAAGTTATAATTGCCCCGCCTTAGCCTCGTCACAACTTCGTTGAGGTTAGGCTTGGGAATTACTCAGTACATGGGGTCGGTTGTACTAAACTACACTCTACACTCTTTTGTGCAGATCCAGGTACCGGCCAGCAGTAGAGATTTTTAGTAGCAGTTATCCATTATCCGGAGACACGAAGTATATCTGCCTGCATTTGCAGATCCCGAGAGTCTTCTCTTAGTTCGTAGATACTGTTTTTATATTTTCTCAAAATAGTTATATTATTTCTATCCGCCCATTATTTGTAGTATTCTTTAGAAGTTCGTGAATTATGACACCAGACCCTAGTGTAGTCTTAGAGTGATTTATATGATTAGTTCGTGGCTCGGTTTATTTATTGGTTTAGTTATTTACACTTGGAGTTATTCATTGGAAACCATTAGTCTTAGTTTACTTTAACTTTACTTTATTGTGCTTAAGTATGTAATCAAAGGAAAATAGCTAATCGAATTCTAAAATTGGCTTGCCTAGCAAGTGTGGTGTTAGGCTCCATCACGATCCCTAAGGTTGGTAATTTGGCTCGTGACAAGTTGGTATCAGAGCACTAGGTTGCTTATGTCTCACAATTCACGGACACACTTGTTAGAGTCTGAAGGATCGGTACAAAGACGTCTGTACTTATCCCTCAGAGGATATCGAGTTAGGAAACAACTCCATTTGTATTTCTATTCTATCGTGCGATTCTTGTTATATCCAAAAAAAAATTGATTGAATTCTTCTATTCTCTCGCAGATGGAGAGATCCCATGCTTCCTCTTCCGCTGACCAATCATCCGGTCTTCCAGCAGCAGCAGCAGCTCCTACTAGGGGCAGAGGACGAGGCCGAGGCCAGGGCAGGACACAGCCTGTTGCTCAGACAGCAGCCCCAGCTGTGGAGCCCTGGGTTGAGATTCATGAGGGGGTTCCCGCTTAGACCGCTCCAGCGGGACCGGCTCAAGTCCCGGAGGGGTTTATTGCCACCCTAGCGCTTCAGGACGCCTTGGTCCGTTTAGTAGGCATCATGGAGACTGTGGTCCAGACTGGAACCCTCCCCGTGGCAGCGACCACATCTCGGGTTGGAGGAGGGATTCAGACTCCCGTTACTCATACTTTTGGTCAGGCTACTCCTCAGGTTCAGACCCCAGTAGCTAATTCGATTGGGGTAATTCAGCCAGTTGTTGTAGTGCCGCCTGTTGATGGGGAAGCTATGTCCACTGAAGCTTTGTGGAGACTGGAAAGGTTTATCAAGATTTTCCCTGTTCACTTCAGTTGTGCTACTTTAGAGGACCCTCAGGAATATCTGGATAGTTGTCATGAGGTGTTGCATAGTATGGGCATATTTGGAGACCAATGGGGTCGATTTTGCTACTTTTCAGATGACTGGTTCCACCAATAAATGGTGGAGGGATTATTTGTTGACTAGACCAGTCGGGTCGCCTCCCTTGACCTAGGATCAGTTTTATCATCTCTTTTTGGAAAAGTTTTTGCATGTTACTACTCGAGAGGAGAATCGTTGTTAGTTTGAGCGACTTCAGTAGGGCAGCATGACAGTGACCTAGTATGAGACTCGTTTCGTGGATTTGGCTAGACATGTTATTCTTTTGTTTCCCACATAGAGAGAGAGGGTCAGACGATTTATTGAGGGCCTTGCTCAGCCCATCAGGCTGCAGATGGCCAAGGAGACAGGGACCAAGATTTCTTTTCAGGATGCAGCTAACGTGGCTAGGAGGGTTGAGTCGGTTCTCGGTATGGGAGATCAGGGGTCTGACAAGAGACCTGGCTATTCCAGTGGTTTCAGTGGTGCATCATCTAGAGGCGGGACTTCATTTAGCAGAGGCCATTCTTCTAGGCCATTTCATTTGGAAACAGGCTTCACATGGTACTTCGGGTGGTCGTTGCTCTTATCTGCCTCCTTCTGCTCAGCTAGTCTACAGTGCTCTTTCAGCTCCTATTACAGCACCTCCTCTGCAGAGCTTTCATCGTGGTCAGCCGATTCGCCCGAGTCAGCTTACTTATCAGGAGGGATGTTTTGAGTGTGGTGAATATGGGAATGTCCAGAGGACTTGTCCGAAATATGCAGGTAATCAGTTTCAGCATCAGGATTCTCGTGCTATAGTTCAGGCTCCAGTTTTAGTACCACCTGGCCAGCCATCCAAGGGTAGGGGTCAGCCAGCTAGAGGTAGAGGCTAGAATGTTAGAGGTGGAGGTCAGGTAGCTAGGGGTGGAGGCCAACCCGCTAGAGGTGGACGTCCTCCCAGAGGTATGATTCAGGGTGGCGGGGCCAAGCCTTGACTGTATGCATTTCCAGCCAGGCCTGAGGCGGAGTGATCCAACGCTGTTATTACAGGTATCATCTCAGTTTGTGATAGAGTTGCTTCAGTTTTGTTTGATCCGGGTCTACTTATTCTTATGTTTCATCCTATTTTGCCTCGTATTTGAATGTGCTGATTCCTTGAGTGTTTCTGTTTATGTTTCTACACTGGTGGGGGATGCTATTATGGCAGATCGTGTGTATCGTTCATGCGTAGTAGTCATTGAAGGTCTTGAAACTAGTGTGGATCTTTTACTTCTAGACATGGTCGATTTTGGTGTTATATTGGGCATGGATTGGTTGTCACCCTATTATGCCATCTTAGGCTGTCATGCCAAGACAGTTACCTTAGCTTTGTTGGGGTTGCCTCGATTAGAATGGAAAGGGACTCCTGTTCATTCTCCCAGCCGAGTGATTTCATATGTCAAGGCTCGTCGCATGGTGGAGAAAGGGTGTTTGGCTTATTTGGCTCGTATTCGTGACTCCGATGACGAGGTTTATTCCATAGAGACAGTTCTTATCATTCGTGAGTTTCCCGAGGTATTTCCTACAGACCTGTCGGGGATGCCACCCAACAGGGACATTGATGTGGCTCCGGGCACTCAGCCCATTTCCATTCCTCCATATCGAATGGCCTAGATAAGGGTTTCATCAGACCTAGTGTCTCTCCCTGGGGTGCACCGGTTTTGTTTGTAAAGAAGAAAGATGGGATGATGAGGATATGTATAGATTACCGGTAGCTGAATAAAATTACTATCAAGAATAAGTATCCGTTGTCGAGAATTGACGACTTATTTGATCAGCTTCAGGGTACTAGAGTGTTTTCGAAAATTGATTTGAGGTCGGGCTATCATCAGCTGAAGATTAAGGCGTCTGATGTTCCTAAGACAAGCTTTCGGATGAGGTATGGGCACTATGAATTTTTGGTTATGTCTTTTGGGCTGACTAGTTTTCCATCAGCCTTTATGAATTTGATGAATCGGGTTTTCAAGCCCCATCTGAACTCTTTCGTGATCGTGTTCATTGATGATATTCTAATATACTCCCGCAGTCGGGAAGAGCATGAGCAGCACCTCCGTATAGCCCTCCAGACTTTGAGAGATAATCAGTTATATGCCAAGTTTTCAAAATGTGACTTCTGGTTAGATTCAGTAGCCTTCTTGGGCCATATCATATCAGTTGAGGGTATTCAGGTTGATCCTAAGAAGATAGAGGTAGTCAAGAACTGGCCTAGACCCACTACAGCCATGGAGATCAGGAGTTTCTTGGGTTTGGAAGGTTACTATCGTCATTTCGTGGAGGGGTTCTCATCTACAACGGCCCCATTGACTAATTTGACTCAGAAAGGTGCCCCATTTAAATGGTCAGACAAGTGCGAGGCGATCTTTCAGAAGTTCAAGATACCCTTGACTTCAGCATCGGTGTTGGTGTTACCATTAGGTTTGGGTTCTTTCACGGTGTACTATGATGCTTCCCGAATTGGTTGGAGCAGTATTGATGTAGGATGGCAGGGTGATTGCATATGCGTCTCGGCAGCTGAAAGTCCATGAGAAGAATTATCATGTTCATGACTTAGAGTTGGCAGCCATTGTTCATGCATTGAAAATTTGGAGGCACTATCTTTATGGCATGCCGTGTGAGGTTTTCACTGACCATCGCAGTCTCCAATACTTATTAAAGTAGAAAGATCTAAATTTGAGGCAGCGAAGATGGTTAGAGTTACTGAAGGATTATGATGTCACCATATTATATTACCCGAGGAAGGCCAAAGTGGCGGCCGATGCATTGAGTAGAAAGGCAGTGAGTATGGGTAGCCTTGCGTATATTCCAATCGGTGAGAGACTGTTAGCTTCAGACATTCAGACATTGGATAATCAGTTTGTGAGGTTGGATATTTTGCCCAGCAGTGTTCTAGCTTGTATAGTCGCTTAGTCTTCTCTAATTGAGCATATCTGGGAGCGGCAAGATGATTACCCGCATTTGATGGTTCTTAGGGACACAGTTCGGCGCGGTGGTGCCAAGAAGGTTACAGTTGGAGATGACGGTGTTTTGAGGATGCAGGGTTGTATATGTGTACCTAATATTGACGGCCTTCGTAAGTTGATCCTTGAGGAGGCTCACAGTTCTAAGTATTCGATTCACCTAGGTGCAACAAAAATGTACCAGGATTTGAGGAAGCATTATTGGTGGAGAAGGATGAAAAAGGACATTTTAGCTTATGTGGCTCGTTTCTTAAATTGTCAGCAGGTAAAGTATGAGCATCAGAGACCCGGTGGTTTGCTTCAGCAGATAGAGATTCCCGAGTAGAAGTGGGAGCGTATCACTATGGAATTTGTTGTTGGACTCCCATGAACCCAGAGGAAATTTGATGCAGTGTGGGTTATTGTGGATAGGCTGACTAAATCAGCACATTTCATTCCTGTGGCGAGTACTTACACTTCGGAGCGGTTGGTTGAGTTATATATTTGAGAGATTGTTTGCCTTCATGGTGTGCCCGTGTCTATCATTTCTGATCGGGGCACGCAGTTTACTTCGCACTATTGGAGGGCAGTTCAGCGTGAGTTTGGTACCCGAGTGGAGTGTAGCACAGCATTTCATCCTCAGACTGACGGGCAGTCCGAGCGTACCATTCAGATTTTGGAGGATATGCTCCGCGCTTGTGTTATTGACTTTGGAGGTTCTTGGGATGAATTCTTGCCGTTAGCGGAGTTTGCTATAATAATAGTTATCAGTCGAGCATTCAGATGGCTCCTTATGAGGCATTATATAGTAGATGTTGCAGATCACCAGTTGGATGGTTCGAGCTGGGAGAGGCTCGGTTACTAGGTACAGACTTAGTTCAGGAGGCCTTAGATAAGGTCAAGATTATTCAGGAGAGACTTCGTGCGGCTCAGTCTAGGCAACAGAGTTATGCCGATCGTAAGTTCGTGATGTGGCATTCATGGTTGGAGAGAGAGTATTACTTAGTGTATCGCCCATGAAGGGTGTTATGAGGTTTGGAAATAAGGATAAGTTAAGCCCTAGGTATATCGGGCCATTTGAGATTCTTTATAGGGTGGGGGAGGTGGATTATAGACTTGCGTTGCCTCCAGGGTTATGCTCAGTTCATCCGGTATTCCACGTGTCTATGTTCCGAAAATATCATGTTGACCCTTCCCACGTATTAGATTTCAGCTATGTCCAATTGGACAAGGACTTGACTTATGAGAAGGAGACAGTAGCCATTTTAGACCGGTAGGTTTGTCAGTTGAGATCTAAGAGTTATCCTTCAGTACGAGTGCAGTGGAGAGGCCAGCCTGTTGAGGCAGCTACTTGGGAGTCCGATTCGGATATACGAAGTAGATATCCACACTTGTTCGCCAATTCAGGTAATTTTCTATGTCCGTTCGAGGACGAACATTTGTTTTAGAGGTAAAGATTGTGATGACCCAAGGGGTCATTTTTATGAATTTAGACTCCGTTCTAGGCTTACTAGCCATAAAAAGGTTAATTTTAAATACCTCAATTTGTGTGTGTAGTCTGGGCGTGAAACCAGAAAGCTTTTATGTGAAAATATGAGAAATAGAATTTCTAGAGTCAAAATTTGATTATTGTTGACTTTGGTCAATCTTTTGAGTAAACGGACCCGGATCTGTGTTCTGACGATCCCGGGAGGTCCGTACTAAAATATGGGACTTGGGCATATGCCCGGAAATCAATTCTGAGGTCCCAAGTCTTAGAAAACAATTTTCGAAAAAATTTATTCTACTGGTTAATTCAAGAAATAAAGAAATGAAATAATATGTGAAATATAAGATATCGGGCCCGTATTTTGGTTCCAGAGCTCGGAACAAGCTCTTTATGTTATGTAAGTCCTATCTGTGAAGTTTCATGAGAATCAGAGTTGATTTGATGTAATTCGTACATCTGGTTGAAAAGTTAGGAATTTTGAGTGTTCTTGAAGAAATCTTGAGTTTTGAGGCTAAATTTGTAGATTTTGATGTTATTTCGATGATTTGATTGCACGAACAAGTCCGTATGATGTTTTCAGACTTATGTGCATGCTTGTTTTGGAGCCACGAAGGCTCGGGTGAGTTTCGAGTAGGCTACGAAGTGTCTAGACTTAGAAAAATACCCCAACAGCTGAACATCTGGTGTGCAGGTCTCAGATCTCGCAAATGCGAAGGTCCCTGTTCGCATTTGCGATATCTCTCGATGTCTTTAATATTACTTGTTGACTGGGTTGTAGTAGTACACTTGCACAAGCATATACCATAGCATGCCACTTATACTAGCTCGGGAGTATAAAACTTGTCATTTATTGATCATGCCCATAAGTTCTTGTATTACTTTTTTTCATGTTGATGTGATATTGTGACCATGTCGGATGGATTGTTATTGTGAGCATGTGACCACACCGGGCAGAATTTTATTGTGAGCCTATGACCATGCCAAGCTGATTGTGATTGTGAGCCTTTGACCATGCCAGGAAAATTGTGATTGTGAGTTTGTGATCATACCGAGCGGATTGAGATATTGGCATGTGAGTTGTCCGTGAAGTTGTGATTTGAGATTTAGGCATGAGGTTCCGTGAGTATATGATGGAGGGTTGAGACCCATGACTCGTGACTATGAGATGAAGCATCGCAGGGTGATTACATTGTGAAACTTGTGTTAGAATGGCTTGATTTATTGGTTGTCATTGTGTTCCTATTTGGTTTCAACGGTACTTTCAGGGTGTTCCTATTGTCTTACTGTATATCACATGTTTATTCTTGTTTTTATTTAGTGATTCCTACTTTCCATTATTAGCTTTATACTTCTATCGTACATAAGTTGTTTTGTCTAGTGAGTGTCTTGACTTGTACCTCGTCACTACTCTACCGAGGTTAGTCTTGACACTTAGTGGGTACCGACCATAGTGTACTCATACTAAACTTCTACACTTTTTTTTTTGCAGAGCCAGGTATTGGAGATATCGGACTCAGGCAGAGATAGTTTGTTGATCGCGAGGATTCTAGGTAGAGTTACTTGGTCGTCGCAGACCCTTAGAGTACTTTCCTTTTATTGTAATTTTAGCTTTTATTTGAACAATATTGTCTCTTGATATTTGAGATCATTCCATGTATTTAGCTAGAGTTCGTGACTTTGTATTACCAATCTTGGGAGGTTGTTATGAGTATTACCGTGTAGGATCATTTCGCTATTGTATCGCTATTCATATTAAACTTTGTTTCAAATTATCATTGCTAATAACTGGATTAATTGTTATAGTAATATGATTACCTTGTCTTAGTGACTAGGTACCATCATGACATCCTACGGAGGGAGTTTGGGGTCGCGAAAAGTTGGCATCAAAGCTCTAGGTTCATAGGTTCTACGAGTCACGATCAAGCTTAGTAGAGTCTTGCGGATCGGTATAGAGATGTCTTTACTTATCTTTGAGAGGCTATGGAATTGTTATTAAAACTCCACTTCTTTCATTCTTATCGTGTGGATGTGTTAATTTTGATGTTTTAGTCGTTGTATCTCTATTTCGTCACGGTTGGTGAGGACACGCGCTACTGGATGAGTTGGGCAGACACCCGCATGAGTGTTGTTATCTCTTGACTTCAGGAGACTTTAGTAGTTCCTGAGCATGTTTGGTACATTGGCTCAGGCGGGATCTCGGTTGCACCAGTTACTTAACGAATTGGGGGAGGAGCTCAGACTCCTACAGCCCGTACTCCATAGCACAGGCTCACATTGGTCAGGTTCAGTGTGATATGCCGTTACAGCCTGTTATTCCGGTTCAGGGGCATCATAGGAGGAGTTGAAGAGGCTTTAGAGGTTTAAGAGGTATAGTCCACCTATTTTCAGTGGCACAGCTACCGAGGATGCATAAGGATTTCTAGAGAAGTGTCTTGTATTCTCCTAACCATGGGTATTGTGGAGGTTATTGAAGTTTCTTTTACTATATTTCAGCTATCGGGAGCAGCGTATCAGTGGTGGAAGGTTTATGAGGAGGGTAGTCCGGCCGATACAGCACCACCCACTTGAGCTCAGTTTTTAGAGATGTTTTTTAGAGAATTTTTCCCACATACCCTCCGGGATACGTGGCGTGCAAAGTTTGAGCAGCTGCATTAGGGCATCATTACAGTGTCAGAGTATGCCATCAAGTTTTGTGAGTTATCCCGTCATGCACCTACTTGGTTCCTATAGTAAGAGAGCGAGTCAGTAGATTTATTGAGGGGCTCAATTATGATCTTATATTATGCATGGTTGGGGAGTTGCAGACTGATACTCCATTTCAGCAGGTGGTGGATATTGCCAGGATGTTTTAGCTTATTCGGGGTGAGGAGAGGGAGACCAAGAGGTATCGAGGTTCTAGAGGGTTCTGTAGATTCTACTCTTCAGCTATGACCCATCATGGCAGAGTCTCGGGAAGTCGGAAAGTCTAGTCCTTACTTTATACTACTCGTGGTGCTCCAGTTATCCAAGGTACTCATGTGGGGAAGTCATAATTCAGTGCACCACCGACACAGGGTTCTTACAGCGGTTATTCCAGTTATCCCGCACGGGCGTTGTACAAGAAGTCACGCCCGTAGATGGGTTGTTATAAGTGTGGTGATACTAGGCACATCATGATATATTGTCCCAGACTCGGGAGAGGTGGATTTCATCATAGCACTCAGGCGATGGGATCCATTCTACATACTACTCCACCTACACAGTCAGTTAGGTGTAGAGGACAAGCGGTTAGGGTCTCCCTAGAGGGGGAGGACCACCCCGTTGATATGCTTTCTATGGTAGGGCTGAGTCCGCTACACCAAATGGTGTCGCTATAGGTATGGTTTTGACTATTATAGAGGAGCATCATTCTTATTTTGATTTAGATTTTGTTCTGCTTATCAATGTGAGTCTTTTTATATTGCTTTACATATGGGTGAGTTTCGTGATTTTGTACTCTGCTTGTAGTTTACCCCTGTTGGGAGATTCTATAGTGGTAGCCCGTGTCTATCATTTTAATTTTTTCACTATTTAGAGCTATGAGACTAGAATTGACTTTCTATTACTCATTACGGTAGGTTTTTGGTATGATTTCTAGATGGTTTGGTTACGATTATGATTTAGATGCTTTATCGGTGTGGGGAGTTCCTTACGTGTTGTGATTTTGTTTCGCGTAATTTAACTAGTTAAAGGTTTCGATTGGTATGATGTGTATTTTACTTGTGATTCAGAGATGGGGATGGGATCCTCACATTTTCATGTGGTTTGATATGTTTGAATCGGGCTTCATGTCGCGGTGGAGTTATATTGGGATGAGATACTTGTGATTAGTTCATATGTTTTGATTCTCCCTTGTGGAATTGATTCGTAGTATGGTTCTTATAGGGAGTTGTGCCTGTCGGACTTGTTTGATAATTCTCCGATGTGTTTCTCTTTGCATATTCAGTCATATTTGTGTTGTGCATGTTGGGTTTTAGCTTACAAGGTATGTGCCCAGGTTGCGTTAGATGTGACTTGTTGATTTGAGTGAATGGTCATGGGATCTTTATGTTTCTTGCTTCGTTGTCAGTGATGTGAAGGTTTGAAACAGGGTTCTAACTGATATGAGGTTAATTGTCGGTGTTGGATTTGATTATGTGCAACTTTGGTGGCTAGAGTTATTATTATGGGCATATGTGTGATGTGTTACTCCGTATGGTTGTACCTTGTGGGTGTAGACATGGGTTGTTGCAGTTGGATGAGGCCGATACCGTGTGTTGATGTGGGAATCAGATCCTTGGGAATTGATCGGATGGTGAGAAAATTTGGTTCTAAGTTCTATCAGTGCGTATGGAAGAAATACTTTTTAGTTGAGAGGGTGTTGATGGATTTATGTCGATTGGAGTGACATGGGATCACCCGCGAGAATATGTATGAAGAGTTCATTCAGTGATTTGATGACTTCAGAATGGTTCTAGGAACGCACATTTGTTTAAGAGGGGGAGAATGTAACAACCCCACCGTTCGTTTTGAGAATTAGTGTCTCGTTCAGAGGTTTAAGGTCTTGAGTAGCTCAGTGTTATGCATCATGACTTGCAAGTGTGGTCGAATTCATATTTTTGGAGGATTCGGGATTGGTTTAGAAGGTTGATTCTTCTTTTAGAAGATTAAACGGTAAGAGTTGACCGGCATTTGACTTTTATGTATGCTACTCCAGTATGGAATTTGATGATTCCAATAACATCATATGGTATTTTGGACCTAGGCGTGTGTTTGGATTTGGATTTTGAGGTCTGTAGATAGATTGATGCATTTTGGTGAAAATTGGGAAGTTGAAGATTTGGAAGGTTAAGAGGTTTGATCGAGAGTTAACTTTGTTGATATCGGGATCAGATTTCAATTCCGAAAGTTGGTATAGCTTTGTTGAGTCATTTGGAACTTGCATGCAAGATTTGACGTCATTCCGGGTTGACTTGATATGATTCTGCGCAAGTTGTAAAAGTTGAAAATTTATAAGTTCATTAAGTTCGATTTGAGATACGATTCATAGTTTGATTTTGTTTGATGTGCTTAGAGGCCTTGAGCAGGTCCACATTATGTTATGGAACTTAATGGCATGTTCGGACGGGATTTAGGGGGCTCCAAGTATGTTTCGAACAAGTTTCGAATCAATTGGATCATGTTGGGTGAGGCTGGTTTGGGTAGAGATCTGGTGTGGTCCCGCCTGCGGACTACTGGGTGCAGGTGTGATGGTCGCAGGTGCGGACCCAAAGGCGCAGAAGCGAGCTGATGGGGAGTTGAGGTTTTTCGCATCTGTGATGGTACTCCTGCATATGCGGCTCCGCAGGTGCAAGTGTGTATGTGCAGGCGTGAGTTTGAGCTGGATTGGAAGGCTCCGCAGATGCGGAGTATTTGTCGCAAAAGCAGTTGCGCGGGTGCGTTTGGTTGTTCGTAGATGCAACACAGCGGATGCAGTGTCTTGGACGCAAGTGCGGGCAATTGGGATTTCTGTTGTTTGCTCATCTGCGATGAATATTCTACAGATACGGCTTCACATATGTGATTGTGAGTCCGCAAGTGCGAAAGTGCTTGGCAGAAAGGTTATAATTCGAGGGTTTTCAATTTTTATCATATCTTGAGTTGTATACCTCAGTTTTGAGCAATGTTTTAGGGGTTTTTCACGTGTTGGATTGGGGTAATTGTTCCTTATCCGGATTTGATTATATTCGTGATTCCTTCTTTTTTTTTAACATTAAATTAGTGATTTGAATGGGAGAAAATGAAAATTTTTGTATAAACTTTCAAAAATGTAAAATGAGAATTTGAAGGACGATTTTATATCGGAATTGGATAATTTTGGTATGGTTGGACTCGTATCGGAATGGGTGTTTGGATTTGTAATTTTGTCGGGTTTAGAGGTGAGGGCTCGAAGTTGACTTTAATTTAAGATTGAAGTTTTATTACCCGAAAGTATTTCCTATGGTTTTTACTTATGATTAAGTTATTTTGGCTAGATTTGAGCCGTCCAGAGGGTGCTTCACTCGAAAATGTCATTTTAGAGTATTGGTTTAGCTTCCTTAAGGTAAGTATCTTGCCTAACTTTGTGTGGGGAACTACCCCTTAGAATTTGAGTCGTTTATGCTATTTGTGTCATGTGAAAGCCGTGTACGCGAGGTAACGAGTACGTACTCGCGCTTATATTATGAAAATTGACCGGCGTAGACTCTTAGGCTTATTTCATGTAATTACTTGGAATTGTTAGCACCATTATATATTTTATTCTGTCATGTTTACTATCACATGATTTATTGAAGTTTTCGTTATATGTCACATCCTATATTTGTCGATTTGGCTCTTATATGCCTTATTTGAAGTCGTTACCGCTTTTACCGTTATGTGATTTCTTTTGTCGTCGATTTACCTTTAATTGAAATTATTGTACATGATATCCTTTGGTTGTCGGGTGATTCTCACTCATTTTGACATAGTTACTAGTTCGTGCCATCTCTTTTATTGTTAGCCTAATTCATACAATAGAATCCTAAGTTTATCATTTCATGGAAACACTTTTACTATCGAGATTTATCCTTAAATAATTAATTGGAATTGAGGTTATCCAAAGTCATCAATCTATTTTAGTTGAAGTTGTGTTGAAAAAGGGTGTTGTTCCTTGTGAGTTACTTTCCCACTCGTTTTGTTGTTATTGAGATTTTATACACGTTGTGTTTGAGTCGTGGGCTATTTGTTATGGACATATTGATATTATTGGATTTTTGGAAAGGTTGAGGCCTATGGGAACTTGTGTCATGAGTTGATATGTCACGTTGTTGTGATGTTAGCATTTGTGAGTTGTTGTGTGGTTTGGTTGTTGTTATGCGAGGCATAAGGGTGCATCTCTTTGTTGTCGTATGTACGGAGAGATAAGGGTAAAAATTGTATTATTGTCTGGGCGGAATGATAAGGGTGGCTATTATACGGAGTGATACGGGTGGCTAGCAGAAAGATAAGGGTGGCTAATGATATTACCAGGGTAGAATGATATGGGTGGCTATCGGAGAGATAAGGGTGAAAATATCAGGGATGATGTGTGATGGGTGGGGACATTGTGTTAGCGATTTTCGTGTGATGGTATGTTTTTCCTTGTGTAAGTCATACACGTTACGTGACTTCTTGTGTTGTTTCGATGAGTACTCGATGTCTTTGATATTAATTGTTGACTTGGGCTGCAGTAGTACACCCGCACAAGCATACACCGTAGAATGCCACTTATACTAGCTTAGGAGTATGAAACATGTCATTTATTGATCATACCCATATTTTCTCGTATTACCTGTTTTCATGTCAATATGAGCATGTGACTATGCCGGGCGGATTGTGATTTTGAGTCTGTTGACCATGTCGGGTAGATTGTGATTGTGAGCATGTGACCACACCGGGTAGATTGTGAATGTTAGCTTGTGATCATGCCGGGCGGATTGAGATATTAGCACGTGAGTTGTCCGTACGGTTGTGATTCAAGATTTGGGCACGAGGTGCCGTGAATATATGATGGTGGGTTGAGACCCATGACTTGTGACGATGAGATGAAGCATCACGGGGTGATTTCGTTGTGAAACTTGTGCTAGAACGACTTGATTTATTGGTTATCATTGTGTTCCTTATTTGGTTTTAACGGTACTTTCACAGTGTTCCTATTGCCTTACTGTTTTTATCACATGTTGATTCTTGTTGCCATTTACTGATTCCTGCTTTCCATTATTAGCTTTAAACTTCTATACTGCATATGTTATTTTATGTAGTGAGTGTCTTTAATTGTAACTCGTTACTTCTCCACTGAGGTTAGTCTTGATACTTACTAAGTATCGACCGTGGAGTACTCATACTACACTTCTGCATATTTTTGTGCAAAGCCCGATATTGGAGTTATCAGACACGGACAGAGATAGATTGTTGACCGCAAGGATTCAAGGTAGAGTTGCTTGGTCGTCGTATATCCTTTGAGTTCTTTCCTTTTATTGTACTGTCAACTTGTATTTGAACAATAGTGTATCTCGATCTTTGAGATCTTTCCATGTATCTAGCAAGAGTTCGTGACTCTGTATTATCAGTCTTGGGAGGTTGTTATGATCATTGTCGTGTGGGCTCATTTGTCTCTTGTATTTGTATTTATATTAAACCCTGTTTCAATTTATCTTTGCTAATAACTGCCTTAATTGTTATAGTAATAGGCTTAACGAGTCTTAGAGACGAGGTACCATCACGACATCCTACGGAGGGAGTTTGGGGGCCGTGACAATAAAACACCACAATAAATCGTTTGTATCATTATAACTAACAGAAAATGCACTACTCTATTATTTTGCCTTAAACATGGAATTTGATTTTATGTCAGCTGCAAATTTGGAAGTGGACATTCCATGCTTATTGGACCCTGGATTAAAAGTTTGTGAGACCTAAAATGGTTTCTTGGAAGACGGTCAACCTCCTAGAATAAGTAAAAAGTAAGAAAGAAAGTAAATTTTCAATTCAAATTCAATGGTTTCTTCGAAGACGGTGTATCAAGACTTTGTTGTGGAGGCTATGTCGTCGAGTACATTACCTTCTTTTGGGGTCTAAACACTACATGAGTTTATATGCTCCGAAGAAATTGGGATAAATTTATTTATGATATCAAGCTTAAAATTGTAAGATCGGGCTTGCGCTCCTTCGCATTTTCTGCAATTCTAGCACAAGTATACACCATGACCAAATAATCATTTAACTACCGGAAATATCAATAAACAAGCAACAATCGCTTCAAAATCTAAATATAATTGGGCATGTGCTGGCACAGTCTATTCCCCATCTACTACTTATTAGATACAAGTCCGAAGTTTAATCTAACCATCAAATGTACTTGGAAAACGATTCGACGTTTTTCCAATAGATGACAAATGCAACAAATAATAGTCATCTTTAATAACTAGATTAAATTGGCGCATTTAGTTCCAAACAAATTTAAATAGTAAAGCTTTTATAAAAATAATAGTATCTCAAATTAAAATCAATATGCACTCTTATAATTTTCTACTTGAATAGAAATAATTAGTCACCAACTTTTTGCAGTAAATATATTTATTTTTGAAAAAAAAAATCAAAAAGATCCACCTTGCTGGTGGATCTTAGGAAAATAGTGTATATATCAAAAATCAAACGTACATAGAGGACGACATACACCTTATCATGTAGTAACTAGTTGAAATAAAGGAATTTAGCGAACAAAAATGAATTACATTAAAAAAGAAATAGGACATTTCTGCTTGAAATAAAGAAAATATAGGGGTTTTTGCATCCGTACTCACTTTTTGTGCCACGTTTTAATTTACATCCGCTTTGTAAAAGAAATTGCCTCCGTACCCGCTTTTGCGCATAACTTCAGCATGCGGGGTTGAAGTAGCAAAGACAATCACGCAAAACTTCAGCATTCTAGTAGACGGGCCTGAAATAGCTTGCGAACTTCAGCTCTAGCTCTAGTAAATGGGGAACTTCAGCCCCGTATGCTGAAGTTTTTGTCTTTGTAAATGAAGAACTTCATGCTGAAGTTCCCCAGTTATAAAGACAAAAATTTCAGCATACGGGGCTGAAGTTCCCCCAGTTACACTATGATAAAAAAGGTATGCAACTATGGTAAGACCTTTTGTTTTACCTATAAATGGGGCTATTTGGGGTGTGAAATTGTACAACATTATTCAGTGCTAACTCTACAGCAACAAAGCGATGGACAATGATGAAATCAAAAAATTCATTACAACCAGTATTGCTAAAAATAAAGAAGTGAAGAAGCTGGGTCTGGAGAACAAACTCCAAGAGATAGAGGCGAGCCTAATGGCACGTTTGGCGAATGATAAAGTATGTATAGAAAAAAATAAGATTTGGTAGATTTTTCTAAACTTATGGACTCTGTAACCAAGGAAGTTGAAGATGAAAAAGCTGCTCAAAGCTCAATATGAAGAGCTGCAAATAGCAATTAATGATCTGATAAAGCTTTCATTCCCTAACAACAAAGATATAGCAAGAGGCGATGTATAATATATTTATGAATATGAAGCCTATTTATAAGTGAATTGTGTGTAGGTCAAAGTTGAAAACTATCAGAAATATTTTATTGTGGTCCACACGATTAAGTACTTTCTAACAATTTTTAGTTTGCAAAAATCTTATTGATTCGATTTTTCAAAATCTTTAATTACGATGGAGTCCAACTTTAAGTCATTTTGGAGGAATAATACATATATACCCCTCCAACTTGTCCCCTTTTTCCAACTACACACTTAAGTTTTAGAAAAGTTCTATTACCCCCCTTATTTTTTTCTGAAGTGAAACTAAAGAAATATATTATAGAGCATTTGTGTAGTATTTAGGCATTCTTTTTCATAACGTCACATTAATATAAGCTGAATTGTAGGTACTACAGGAGGAAGAACTAAAGAAGAAACTAAATTTATATTTATGGGACACTGATATTACCGGGCTTCTAAAGGAATTAAAGGGGGAAATGGAACGTTTATAGTAGTTTGAACTATGGGAACTTGTAGTCGATACACTAAATCCCTATTGATGAGCTTCTCTACTTTTTTAAGGCTCATTTGGTACGAGAGATAATGAATAATTAATTTTAAATTTAAGATGAGTTTATCTCACGTTTGGTTGGGATAAAATCACAGTATAACTAATCTCGGGTTTAGTTATCCCGAGATTATAGTGTTATTTTTATCCTTATGAGATAATAAAATAACAATTGTAGGATTAATTATCGTGAGATAATTAATTCTGGGATAACTTATTTTCCAACTAAACGACTCGTTAGTAATGTCCTTAGCAAAAGGTAGAAGATAAAGCTATAATTTTTATACCTTATTTCAGCTCTCACACGCTTTAATATGAGTTGATGCACTATTTTTGCCACATCAGCTCTCAAGGTGTCAACTATTTCACTTCAAAATAGGATAAGGGGGTAATAGGATTTCCCCAAAATATAAGTGCCCAGTTAGAAAAACAGAACAAGCTAATTTTGGACATATAATCTAAACAACCTAAAATTTTCATTAAGAAAGTAAAATCATTAACTTGTTATGCGAATGCCAATTAGGAACAAGAAAAGTTAGAACAAATTTAAAACGTGACAAGAGGAATCAACTTTTGATAACAAATAAAACGAATTGCCTATTTCGATATCTAAAATAGATTATAACTAGGTGTATACGCTAAAAATTGAGAATACCCAATTTTTATGGGCTCGAGGGTATACCTCGAGATTGAAACTGTATCGAAGCAAGTTCGGATTCAAGGAACGCGAAGATCGAGGGATCAAGATCAGGCTGGATCAACGTTGCAGTAATAGAATCACGAGATATCCGCAATCGACCACCAATTCCGGCGAAAATCTCGGAACATGTAGAACCATTAACGGTTAATAACAATTATGTATTTTACTTCCGAAATGAGAGGCATACCTTATTTAGGGTTCCTATACTATATAAAGAGGAACTCTGTTCATTTGTAACCACATTATCATTGTTATCATCATACACACTTACCGCTTACACCATTACTGAGAAATACAAAGCACTCTGCTTTTTTATTTGCTCTGAACTCTTTATAGTTCTTATTGTTCATATTACTATTGCTTCTCTTACTGTTCTTCGCATTTGATCTCGAGTCTAATCCAGATCGGGGTGGATAACTTGCAATTACTCGGGATTGATCCATTTAAATCGTTTAATTCCTTTACTCATTTAGTTATTTATCAATTAACACTGAATTAGATCACATCTCCTTATAACCACATTACAAATTTAATTGTTACTCATATTTCGAGGTAAACAGTTTGTCGCCCACTGTGGGGCTAAGGATAATAGTGATTGTTCAGTGTTAATTCTGGTATAACACACAATTTTACACTTGTTTCTTGTCAAGAATTTTTTTTTTCAGGATAAATCATGTCAAACTCACAAAACACAGTTACACATTGTGACAACGGCCTCAGACTCCACGGGGAGAATGATGATATTATCGCTCTGGGAATCGAGGTTCCACAGGCTGACCTCGAAGGAGCACTGCCCGCCAACCCGGTCGATATCGATTCCCATATTGCTTTGAATGCAGATTTAGGCGGGGACCCCGATGGAAGCATACACAGAGAGGGTCGAACTGACGGTCGAGGTACTCAGGGCAGAAGAGACGAAGGTGTTAGTCTCCAACTTATATATGAAATGTTGCAAGCCCAACAAAACATCATCGCCCAGTTGCAAAATCAGCACGTGGCTCCGAATAGGATCGAACAAGAGGCTACTCGCCGTACCGAGCCAGTACCTGAAAGATCAGGCGATAATACTTCGACAACTGACCTTGCTATAATAAGAATGCTCGAGGAGCTTACTAAGAGGATAGAATCAGTAGAAAAGAAAATCGAGGCCAACGACAAGAAGGTGAAAACCTATAATTCTCGAGTTGATCAGATTTCAGGGGAACCACCGTTCCTAAAGGGAATGGACTCCAAATAATTTGTGCAAAAACCATTCCCTCCAAGTGTGGATCGAAGCCTATACCAAAGAACCTCAGGATGCCCGATATACCAAAATACAACGGGACCTCTGACCCCAACGAGCACGTTACCTCTTATACGTGTGCTATCAAAGGAAATGATTTGGAAGACGATGAAATCGAGTCAGTATTACTAAAGAAATTCGAGAAGACCCTGTCGAATGGAGCTATGATTTGGTATCACAACTTGCCACCAAACTCTATCGATTTGTTCGCCATGTTGGAAGATTCATTTGTAAAGGCACACGCTGGAGCTATAAAAGTTGCAACAAGAAAATCGGACTTCTTCAAGGTGAAGCAGAGGGATAACGAGATGCTACGAGATTTTGTTTCTCGATTCCAAATGGAACGTATGGAGTTGCCACCGGTTACCGACGATTGGGTTATTTAGGCTTTCACCCAGGAATTAAACGAGCGGAGTTCGATCACATCATGCCAACTGAAGCAAAATTTTATAGAGTACCCGGCTGTGACTTGGGCAGATGTTCACAACCGATATCAATCAAAAATTATAGTCGAGGACGATCAACTGGGAGCCCCCTCAGGTTCAATGCAATCTAATCGGTCGACACGTAAAAACCAAAGAGATGTTGACAGAGAATCGAGGCCAAATAAATATCGATATCAGTCGTACGTTTCAGCTAGAAGTAATAACCATATGGGATGAATTCCGCCCGGAACGATCGGAGGGGTGACCGAGGAAAGAATTCTCGGGGACTAATGAGCAAAACTGGATTTGAAAAATGTGCAGATCTTGCAGAAGCACCCCGATTATCGGAGTACAATTTCAGTGTTGAATCCTCGGGTATCATATCGGACATCGGAAGGATTAAATATGTAAGGCCCTGAAAAATTTTGCTGTGTAATTAAGGACTTGTGGTGTCGAGTTAGGCTAAAGTGTTCAGAAGTAGTAAAATTTATCTTTGTGGCAAGCTGTTGAGGAATGCCCTAAGGTGTTGAGGAATACTTTTTGGCTGAGGAATGAAATTCTACGGTCTGGTTTGCAACCGCATAATAAAAAAGTAGGTCGCATAAATGCGGTAGAGTGAAGCAGAAGTTGAGCTAAGTTGAAGACCATTATGCGGCGCACTATGCGACCGCATATCATGTCTATGGTGCATTTTGCAATCGCATATCAGGTTTGCAGACCGCAGACCTGCCGCATACCCAACCCGAAACATCCCAGTTATGAGCATCCATTATGCGACCATTTTGCGGGTAACATATCTGCTATGCGGTCCTTTCCACGACCGCATATCTGAGTCGGAGGGTCCATTTTTCTATCTTTATAACCCGAACCCATATTGATAAATAACGTTTGGGGCTTCATTTGGGGTGATATTCTGATGGTTTTAGAGAGAGGTAAGAGCAATATATATATATAGATAGATAGATAGAGAGAGAGAGAGAGAGGGAGAAAGAGAAAGGGGACCTAGCTTTCCAATCATTCAGTCTTGCTCAAATCTTCAAGAATCAAGAGCTTGCATTCAAGAGGATAAGAGTTGAAAAGTATATTATGGGGCTAGAAATAAGCCATGCATGTGACACTAAGTTATAGTATGTGGGATTAGTGGACTGTTTTGGTTGTTCTTGTTTAAATTGGTTGGAGGAAGAAGGAATTATCATTGTAGAACCTTGTAGCCTATTTCACATGTTAGGTGTTTGATGAAATTCCTAAGAGAGTTACACCATGGGAAATCTCTCTAATTATCAATCGATTTTCGCTATCTTCCTATAGATTATTATTGCTAGAGGTGTTGGTGTGTTGTAGTAACTTAAGAAAAGCTCGACCAGGTATGTGGGCTAAACTTTCTCTCTCGAAATTGTATTCCATAATGTTTCCGTAAGTTTAAGTATGACCGGCTCAAAATCCTTAATTTCTATGTTCCGGGTTATCCCATATAAACTCATAAACTTGACTATTCCGAACGAGCCTTATATTGAACGACAGATATTTAAAGTATGGGTTGCTGATTAAAAATGGTATGGATTTGAGTTGTACTTTAAATGAAAACTGGTATACCAATTAGGTGAGGAAGACTCGATATGCTTAATACTCATAATTGCTCGTATGTGTACTAAATGTATTGATTGAGTGTGTCTAGTCGATTATAAACAATAAAGTTGTTTGAAAACTAATTAAATGAACTGAGGAAATAGAGTGTGGATAACGTCTATAATTGTGCCTAGTGATGCCTATGAAATGAGAAAATATATGAAACAGATTATGAAACGAGCCTCGACTTAACTGTTTTAGGATGACTCCAAAAAGTAGAATTTGCCTAAAAGATCTATTGATGTATGTGTGGCTAAAACCCTCTCTTCTTAGAAATTGAATCCCAATGGAGTCCATATGATTGATGTAAGTTTCAACCTTGATTGATGTAGAAAATGATATTCCAAACGGGCTTTGAGTTGTAAGAATTTGTGCGCAATATGTATTTGAATGCTCGCATTATGCTATATTGTCACTTGATGATGTATTGAAGATATGGGATGTGTGTTAAATTGCCAAAATATGTGAAAGCCTCTATATAACCACGATTCATAATTTCTCTTGTATGTACTTATATCTAGAATTGAAAGTTGACGAAATTGATGTTAGTGTAAAATATGTGGAAAGAACTCGAATTATGAAATGTGGCCAAGTGCCAAGTGTGACATAACTATTTTGGCCTCTAGTGCCGAAAGAATTGACATATGTGTGGGAAATATGGAATTAGGTGATTGATGGAAAGATGGAAATGTCTTGTGTAAGACGGACTAGCCGATCAGGCCGTGATCGGACACCATGCTGCACACATGGTGGTATTGTGCATAATAATTGAAACCGAAATTGAAATAGCAATTGGTATTATGGAAAACAATGTCTCCAAGGGAGATGGCCTAGCCGATCGGGTCATGATCGAACTTCGTGCCAAGAGTACGGTGGCATTATGAATAGTGGTGTTGTGAATAGTGGTATTGTGGATAGTGGTATCATGAACTGTGGTATCATCGGTACGAAATATCTCCCAACTAAAGATATGTATTACTTTTGTATTTTGAAAATTTGTTATGATTCAATTGGGTATTTGGATATTATTGATTGTGACTTGTTGTTTCTTGGGCTTCCCCTTTTTTTTGTATGGTTATTCTATTTTGAAAGATGATTTTAGCTTTACATACTAGTACTATTTGACAGTACTAACGTCCCTTTCGCCGAGGTTGCTGCATCTTTAATGGATGCATGTGGTTCCACAGTAGGCGACAGTAATCAGTGATAGTGGTACGCTCCTTTCAGCTAACTTGGTGATCCCCATTTCATTTCGGGGGCCTGTGTCATTTGGTCATTGTGTACTTTGTATTTTGAGGTATAGCCGGAGCCTTGTTGCCGATATCTCCATATTACTCTTCAATTTTACTTAGAGGCTCCGTAGACAAGTCGTGGGTGGTGTTTGATACAGTATTAGTATTTGGAAAATATGTTGGGTATTTTGCAAATATGTTGGGTATTATGATTAAAGTAGAAATATTAGTATTTGGCAAATATGTTTTTATTCATATCTATAAAAATTGTAATATTTTGGGTATTATGGTTGAAATTGCTAATGGAAAGAAAACAGAAGTTGTTAATGAAATATTTACAAAGTATGATTAATGGAGTTCATCTCCTCCTTATTCATGAATTTGGGTAGAATGAAACCTAACAGGATTGCTCAGTCGGGTTTACTCTGTTGAGCGTCGGTTGCGCTCCTCTATTTTTAGGGCGCAACAAACTTGGTATCAGAGCCTAAGGTTTTAAAGTGTTGTTCGTTGATTTCCCAATGCACACGCAAGTGTACGTGGTCGACAAGTAATATAGGATCTTAAGTCCAGATATCATACCCACAGAGACTTGTGTAAACTACTAGCTAATTCACTCTAATCGTTACTTAACCAAGCCAATATGAAATCAATAATGTACTAATTAATACTAAAATTCTATGAAATAACTAATTATCAAGTGACAAGAACTATTGTGATGTATTCAGTA